>JAJPUD010002006.1:213836-227562 GCA_023553655.1 Myrmecobius fasciatus
GTTACTCAGTACAGCCCTAAATGGATCAAGTTTGGGCTTTAATATCACTGGCCTTACATAGGATCCATTCTTTACAAAAGTGTGTACAGCTTTCAAATACATAGAACAAGAAGCTTGTGATGGATTTCCTACCAATCTGCCATCATCTGGTTCCTTTAGTGCATTTCATTGTCAACTTAAAGGTTGTTGTTGTGCAAAAGAAGTGATGAAAAAATAAAGTTGGTATTAAACTAAATTTTGGAATGAGATTTTATTATAGTAAAAACACTGGAAAACATCAGAACCACCCACCGAATTAACTAGTTTTAAAATAAATGGCTGGAAACACAAACATGCCTTAGCCTACATATTTTTGAGTGAGCTACAAAATCCACTAAGGTTCTTTTCTTTGACTTTTAAAACAGCTTTTATTGACATATTTTGCTTTTCCACATCACATACATTTCCCATTCTCTCCTCCACCCTCTCAGAGCCACTCCTACAAGAATAAGAGGAAAAAGTAGTTTAGCAAAAAAGTCTTGACATTCTAAGCAGTGTTCCACATGCAGCCCTCAATCTCTGAGGGAAAAGTCGGTACATAGTCATCTGTTACTCACATATTATTTGCTTTTGGCTTTTCAAAACCAAATGAATATAAATGCATAGCAAATATATAAAAACAAGCTTTTATCTTTTACTATTTTTATAAAGTGATTTATTTCAAAGGACAGACGTTCCTTCTACAAGTGATATCTCAGGAAATAATTTCGCTAAGCTTTCTAATACAAGATATGCATAAACATTTTTAACAAACAAACCTCATGTTATTTTGGACTAAGTACAGAAACACTGACATTTTACAAGTAGTTAATTAAGCACATGAATGTTTACAAAGCACTTTCCTCACAATCTGGTGAGATGGGGATAATCTTATCTGCTCTACCTGCTTCACAAAGTGGAGCTCAAAAAAATTAAAAGAACTGTCTAGAGTGGATACAAGTGGAACCTGGGTATTCTGACTCAAGATCACTTTTATTTCTCCCATCCATACACAATCTCTCTAGCTTACATAATAAAATACTTTTATCTTTTTTAAAATTACAAAACAAAAAACCCAAACAAAAAACAACTAAGGACTAAGTGCACTATTGCAATAAGGTCGAATTCCTAAAATCCCAACCTTTTTACTTCAGCATCCCCAAACAATTTAATAGGAAATTACTCCCCCTACTTTGGGTACCTTTCCACGATAGCTACAAGACAAACCTAAAATTTGAGAGTTAAAAGAACTATGTAACTAAAGAAACCTTTCTAAGAATAAGACATCAAGATATAACTAACATAAAGATGGAACCTTGTGGTTACCAACTGTATAGAATAAAGTTTCTCAGGTGCCCAAAATATTTTGCTACTCCTTTTGGCCTATTAGACATTTATTTCTTAGCAAACAATAAAATAGTACTCAGGAGTGATTTTTCCAAATATTTCAAATGCTTACATAAGCAGTCACTCCTCATCGGCATTGAGAGCATTAACACCCATACATACTACCAGAATGGAATAATGAAAAAAATACTGGACTTGGGAATCAAGACAGCAAAGGTCCAAATACTGACTTCTGATACATACTTTTCTAACTAGGACTGATTGTTGGGAGCAGGATCAGCTGTAGGAAAAACAGGAATTTGCATGATACTTTCTGGGCCTTAAGGAGAAATTCAGGCTGTCCCCTATTCAGTTCTGCTGGAATTTCTTCTAAAGTAAAAATGTAATTTTTAACACATCAAAATACAGTATTCCTGCCTGTTTTATAGGTGGGGAAACAGAAGCTCTTACACCTGGATTTGGGGAGGAGTGCTTTCTGGACATTTCCACCATCCTTCCTAGATGAGAGCTACCTTCCTGTTTTCCTCTCTAGTTTCACTTAGAGGCCCACCCACGAAGAGCTTCCCTCAAAACAGGACGCTACCAGAGAAGACGCCCTGACCTCTCCACCCAGCTTGAAGCCCGAGTCCGCAAACGCGGTTGCTCGCTGCAGCATGGAGCCAGCCTTTTTCGCGCAAGCGCATAAGGGCCCGCCCAGGACTTATTTCACAGTTCCCAATCAGCCCTGCTCCCGCCTCCCTACGGAGGCTTTTCAAACCACAGGAGCACCAAAAAAGTCACCCCCTCCCCCTTCCGCACCCCTCCTGCGTGCGCGCTCCTCGCCTCCTGCGTCACCCGGGAGGCGCGTGCCCGAGCTGCCGCCGCCGCCGCCGCCGCCGAATATCCAACAAGGAGCGAGCCCAGTGGCCGCCGTCCTCGCCAGCAGAGTCGCCGTCGCCGTCCCCTTCCTTGCCCCCATCGTTGGGCGTCTGAGCAAGACTGGTTTCGGTTCTCCCCGAGGTAAGCGGCAGCCACAGAGGGGTCTTCCCGGCCCAATCCCTTCCTCTCACCTCCCTCTCACCCCCCCGCGGCGAGGCCTCTCCGGCTCCCCTCACGCACCCGTCCGTCCAGTCAGGGGTCCCTGCGGAGCGTCAGGACGTTACGGCAGGAGGGGGGAAGAGGAGGAGGAGGAGGCGACGGCGACGGCGACGGCGGCGGCAACGGCCGCAACGGCCGCCGGCGGCAGTGACTGCAGCGTAAATACGGCGCGAGACGAAGCCGGCAGCCGCGTGCGTCAGGCCATTCCCACGCCCTCCCCCTCGCCTCGCGCCTCTGCCCCCACGGGGGAGGGGGAGGGGAAAGGAGGATGGAGGTGGGAGGTGGGGGAGGGGAGGATAGAGGTGGGGGAAGGGAAGTAGGGGACTGGGACATGCTGCAAAAGGCGACCTGGGTAGGGGGAGGTTAGTGATGTCCCTGTCAGCCGCCCCCGCATCTTCCAACATCTGCTTTCCGGGGAGGGCGGGTGTGGCGTGCTTGCCGGTCAGCTCCTCTCCGTCCAGGAGAGTGCAGTTTCCCTTAGCCTCCTCCCTTGTCCTGCTCGCTCGTTTCCTCCTCCGGAGCAGCTCCTCCTCCCCTCCGCAGCCGTATACCCCGTGAATAGCTCTCCGATGCACCCTTTTGGTTCCATTACATGCCTATAGCTAGATCCCCGCCCCCCGCCACCGTGCGGCTTCCCTGCTGTTGCTTGTACCGTGTCCAGCTTGGTCCGAAGTTCCCCCCCCCCCGGCGCCGGGGGGGGCTGCCTGCAAAATCTCTCTCTTTCCCGCCGCTCCCCCCCCCCCCCCCTCCGGCCCCAGTGGAAGCCCCCCGAGCTGTGTCTGCGGGCTCCACCGAGCTGGCCAGCCTGAGTGGCTGGGAGGAAAAGGCGGTGGCGGCAGAAGAAAGGAGGGGGAACACCCCCCCCCCCCCCGCGCCGCGTTGGACGGGGCTGGGCGTTGTGCCCTTCCCTGCTACGCCGTGGGGAGGCAGTGTTTCCGCCCTCGCGGCTCGATCTCGAGGCTGCTAGCCGCCAGCTCCTGGGCCCCGGCCCCGCCCGGCCCTGCGGGCCTCTGCTCAGTCCCGGGCCTCCCAGGCGCTGCTGTGGGGCTGCTAGGTCACAGTCTCCAAACACTCCTGACTCTAACCCTACTCGGCCAGGCATGGCCCTAAGCCTGTCTCCCCATGAGCTCTTTGTTGAATAAGGAAGACCTTTTTTCATACCCACCCTCCCTGCTTCTGTCATACCCTGGCAAAACCCTGCACTCCTTGCAGAACAGCATTATGCTGGATCCTATAAGGAAAGTCTACTCTTTTATTATGGTCACTGATGATACAGAATCAATATTAAAGCAGCTAATGAACATGAAAAATAAT
This sequence comes from Myrmecobius fasciatus, assembly GCA_023553655.1. Classification (NCBI taxonomy): domain Eukaryota; kingdom Metazoa; phylum Chordata; class Mammalia; order Dasyuromorphia; family Myrmecobiidae; genus Myrmecobius; species Myrmecobius fasciatus. The sequence continues at coordinate 217,593 of JAJPUD010002006.1, forward strand.
AGAAGAATCTTAATATTCTAGAACTACTATGACCACAGTTGTTGCAAAATTAAATTATTTGGCAGGGCGTTGGCGTTGTACAATATTGTACAGCCAGTGATACATAGTACTGTTGTCTATACACTTAAGGTCCCAAATCTGAGTTTATCTAAATTAAAATACTCCTTTACTTATCCAAATTCTTGTTCGACAAACCTCCTAGCCTTATGGGTAAATTGGGAAGGGGAAAGTTCATGTAGAATAAATATGGCCATTTCTGGACCTTTTTTTCCTCCAAAAGAAAAAAAAATCAGCAAATTGCAATAATATTCTTGGGCATTCTGGTCTGTCATTTTTGCATGGTGGGTGATGAGTACTTGAAGAAAAATAGTTTTTTTTTTGTGGACATGAAAGTATTATGACCCTGAAAGTATGTGTGAAATGAGTTCTTACAGATAATATTAGGAGATTTGATGAACTTAAGCAATGTTTCTGCTTTATGAAAAACTGAGTACATTTAGGAAAGTGGGTGAGCAAACCAGCCAATCGTAGGTGTGCTCAAGTGGGAGCTTGTACATGTAATTTATATGTGGGTGTAGAGTATCTGTAGAAGTGAGAAGCTCATCTATGTATTTCTTTTAGTTGCTAAAGATGTGGGGGAGTACATACCTTTGTGGGTGATGTTGATTTTTTAAAATAGTTTTAAAGGGAACAAAATATTGGTTGATGATACAACTGTGTTGTGTGAAGGGATCTAAATGCTTTCGTTGCAGTGTTATTTAACTGCCTAGTTAAATTTAATTATAAATGTAATTGGTAATCTATCTAATCTCAATTTAAAAACTAAGATATTAATTTGGATAAAATTTAATATCATTAACATTGATGTATCCATATAATTGAATAGGTTCCTGATAAATTTGTGAGTTCTGAATATGATATGGGTTTAATTGTTAAATTATGTTTTAAAGCTGTTTGCTTTCACTTCACATTCCTTTAAAAATACATTCCACTTGTACTCTTCTTTAACAAAAATTTTTTAAACTGAAATACCTTGAACTCTACTTTCTCAAACATCTAATATAACAATCAAGGTTTAATTTATGAAGTTATGAATTTATGAAGCTGTTCACCTCTGCATAAAAAATAGACCTGGTTTACCAACTGCATTAATGTGGACTTGACTATTTTGTATAGAAAACATTTTTCACTGATAAAGTATATATTTTTTCATTACTTTGAAGATGAATTTTAAATACTTAACAGTAGTTTGCTCATTTTTTAAAAAAAGTATGATCATAGTTGAGGAGGAAATACTTAACTGATTACTGACAAGCCCTCCAAATAGTTAATGTCATCTTTTGGCTTTCAGAACTTAATATATATATGTTTTATATACTATTTTTGTAATAAGGATAAGTTCTGCATTGCCTACTCATGGCACCATACTAGTATATTTTTCTGATGTCTGGGTGTTAGATCTTCTAAACCATATTGAAAGCTGCTTGAATCCGGGATGGCCTATGCTAGCCCTTGAACTAGTAAGAACTTGGTAAGTGCCATGAAATTGTTTTATAGTCACAATTCTCATACTTCTCATTACTTCTTTTAGCAAGTCGACTCCTGAAAAGACGAAAAGTTTTAATTCTGTGAAAATAATTTACAACATAGGGTGTTAAGTCATTCCAGTCATCTTTTAAAAAGAGAAGCTGAAAGAGGTGGAATAAAACTAGTTTTGGATCCATAAGTTTTCTTAGGAAGAGGACTTGGATAAGATGTTAGTATATATTATACACACATATATATGTATATATTAGATTATATTTTGTAAGTGTATCATATATTCCCAAAAAACCTTTCAACAAGCTTTCCCTTTTACAAGCAAGGTTCCTCAGCTGGGTTTTCAGAATAAAAGACAGTTTTCTGAACATTTCTCTGTTTTGTATGACATTTTGTCCAAAGAGAAATAACTGATGTTTCCATAAGAAATGGAAAAGCCAGGCTTTTGATTTTAAGTGTACCAGTATTACATTAAAGTTGGAATTGTATTTGTATTTACCTTGTTTTTGTATATAGGCTCTTATGTAAAATGTAGTTCATAGCTTTTTGTGATTTCTATTCAGGTACTTTTTGTAAGTTCTATTTGGGCATAGAATGAAATCTGTTGTGTTTGCATTTATCACACAGTGAAGATACTTTGGGCCTCATATTGAAGATATGGAAAGATATTTAGGTACAGCTTTTTGCCATGTAGCTAATTTATTTTGTAGCCAACAATAATGTACAATCAACCTGTATTCAATTTGCTTCCAATTTAGTATTAAAGTATTCTAGGTTTACTTTGGAAAAATAAGAATTGTGTTCAGTGCTATCTGTTATATAAAGCAACTAGTCAAGCTAGCAATATTTGGAAGGCCTTGAATCCCGGGGTAAGGAGTTTGGAATTTGTTCAATAATGATCTATTCCAGACATTAATTTACTGCGTTTTTTATACTTCAGTTTGTGCTATTAGAGATGCAAAGAATAGTAAAAACCTGGTCCCTGCCCTCTAGGAGCACATATTCTTTTTTTTTTTTTTTTTAAATTTTATTTTATTTGCAAAACATATGTATGGGTAATTCTTCAACATTAACTCTTACATATCTTTCTGTTACAAATTTTCCCCCCCAACTCCCCACCCCTCCCCTAGGTGGCAGGATATCCACTACATGTTAATTATGTTAAAATACTTGACAGATGAAATATATGTATTCACATTTCCACACTTAACATTGTTGTGCAAGAAAAATCGTATCTACATGAAAGACATATCAGATAAAGGAAACACAATGTAAGCAAACATCTATCGAGAGTATGAGAATGTTATGTTGTGGTCCACATTTCACATCCCTCTCTCTGGGAGTATATGGCTTCCTTCAGTGAATAATTGGAAGTGGTTTGAAACATTTCATTGTTGAAGAGAGCCATGTCCATCAAAATTGATCGTCATATAGTATTGTTGTTGCCGTATATAATGATCTAGGAGCACATATTCAAATGAGGGAGACAAAATACAAATAAGTACATTTGAAAAAATTTCACTTGAGGATGTGCCTTTGGCACTCAGAGAATATTATTTCTTAAACTGAATAGTTTGGCTATTTTAATGTACCTACAAAATTCAGAGCTCAGCTTGGTGAAAATGAATAGAACAAGTTTCGGCAGGTGAATTAATAAAGATAAAATTTTAGTATCACTTTTGATTTAAATGTTTCCAGTTATGAAGAGAGCTAATACCAAGAAGAAAAGTTAAAATTAAGAAAGAACTAGAACTTGAATCAATGTAAGATATTTACTTTAGAATTATTAAACATGATTATTTTAAAAAGTGACATATTAAAATAGACCAGGTGTCTTAAATTTACAGATTTTTGTGTAGAAGCTTTAAGCTGTTTATGTAAATGCAAAATTTGTTTTAAGCATATACTGTGCATAAAATAAGTGTTTAATACACTTTAGAGTATGAATTTAAAACTGTAAATATAACTAGCTTCAATTTTGCAGCTTCTCTCACAGAATTGTTTGAAAATGGAATCCATCTTCTGGAAATTCTGGCACAGGCTGGGTCACATGCAGCAGCTGGAAGATATGCTCATGCATATGTAAACACTTCCCTTCCACTCTATACACACTGTATTAGCTTATTGTTTTGTTTAAAAATTGAAATGTTAATAAACAACATTATGTATGAGTACTTTTTGGAGCAGTTTCTTTATTTATATACTTAAAATTGTTCTTTAAATATTCTTTTCCACATTTATCACTTTCCCATGGCCTTCTAAAGCACTATCTTCCCCTTAACCTGTTAATAACTTGGGAGTTACTTGAGTTTTATTCTAAGATGTCATTTTTATTCCTAGAATTCTTTCCACTTTTTTTTTTCTCAGAATTCCCTGCCTACTGAAACTCTCCCAGAAGAATGCCACTCTTAAGACATCCACTTATAATTTTTTTTCCTTTTTCTTTCCCTTAAGAAGCATGGGTTTTTTGTTTTGTTGAGAAATGCTATTTTTCCTTCTCTGATATCTTAGAAATTTATATTTAAGTTCTATCTTCATACTTGGTTGATTTCTTGGTTCCCATTTATATATCTAGGACTAAAGAAAAACACTGTAATTTGCAATTTGATGGAATTATAAACTCTACATGGTCACCATGCTCCTTTACCTCACCTAGTACCAAACTTGTCTGTTTCTGGCTGAATCAGGAGTGTTGGGGGAACCATTCTCAGTTAGGGAAAGGACGATTCTAAAAGTTATGGGCTAATACCATGGTCCTCATAATTGCCTACTCTCTTCATCATTATTTGTGGACCAAGAATGGATAGCCAGCTGAATATCCAACTTAACCAGCCCCTGGTAAAGGTATGCATATTTCTCCTCTTTCTCCTCCCCTTAGCCAAGTGAATTTAGATCAAAAGCTGCTATTATATCTGTTCTTATTAGTGCAATATTTGTACATAAATATGAGTGCATCATAGTTAAATGGTCTTAATTTTTTTTGCTTGTATTTAAAGGCTAGAGTCAAATACCCTGAGTTAACTCCTAAACATTCAGGCAAAGTTGCCTAAAATTTGCCCTATCTTCCTTTTATATTTTGTCTTTTGGTCAAATCTGACTCTGACCCCATTTGGGGTTTTCTTGGCAAAGATACTAGAGTGGTTTATCATTTCCTTCTCCAGCTCATTTGATATGAGGAAACTGAGGCAACCAGAGCTAAGTGACTTGCCCAGGGTCACACAGCTAGTGAGTACCTAAAGCTAAATTTAGATTGGGGAAGATGAGTGTACCTAATTCCAGTTCCTATATTCTTTTGCTCCACTTACTGCCCATATATGCACATTTATATTAAGTAGAGAAAATAGTATTTATAGTTTTTTAAAAAGAAGGGATAAATACTGATATTCTTTGATAGAACTTTATATCTTGAAGAGACTAAATATTGAGTATGGATTTAAACCAAAATTCCATTCCGTTTTGCACTGATTAAATGTTGAATTGGCCAGTTATCTGCAGTCACAAAATGACTGGGTGAGAATATGCATCGATCTAGGCAAATTTATCACCCTTATTAGTAAAGCAATTCAAAACCCATGTCTTAGTGATGATATTATCTTGATAGCACTCCAGTGAAAGGTGACACTAGTTATCTCTTAAAATGTGGTGCAGGATGTCTTATTCACTTTTTACAGTACCTGGAATAGTAGATTTTATTAGTCATTATTTGAGTTAAGTTTTATAAAATTTGACTTAATCTGTGTTGTTTTAAAACTTTTAATGATGATTATTAACAAAAAGTTCCTAGATTTTTCTTGGGAGAATTTAAATGATTAAAAAAAAACCTAATTGCCCACTTTTTTTCTGGAATGTACTTATAGAAAGAGGCAAGGCTATTCTATCCATCTGATTATTTTCCTTTCTTAGTAAGTTGAACTTTGCTTCTCAGACTTGTGGCTGCTGAAAGGATAAGAGTGTAGCCCCAATGACATTCTTTGACAAGGTTCTTTTCACCAATTTCCATATTATTTGGAAAGAAACTTTGCTGATGAAAATCCGGGGTTGCTACTTAAACCTTGAGTTGTTCAGACCCGTGACACTTCTTTTTAAGTGCTGCCTTAATCTTTTGAGTCCATTCTGAAGGGCATTAGATCAGAACTAGCGGCATGGACTTTGGCTTCTTAGCAAGTAATATGACCTTAAAAGTCCTGTCATTTCTGAGTCAAAAAAAAGTTGCTAGGGTATGCTAGGATATACTTATTTTAACTAAGACAAAAAGGATTGTAGTAATAGATGGATCCTTGCCTTTAATCAGTTAATTGCAGCTCAGTAGTTTATTTTGAATATTCCTATACACTCAAGATTCTTTATTACAGTAGGCGTAAGATAAAGCTTATATAATTTTGTACTCTGTGCATTGTGCTTTTCAATGTGAAAACTATTGTAATAGAAATATAGTCATAAGTGTTCATTTTCTTCTGTAGTTAGTTTTACCAAAATATCCTACTCACTGTGTCAAAACTTCTTAAGATATCCTGGACAGTATTGCTGTGATCTTTTTGTTGTACTGGAATTTTTATGTTAACAGATTTTGCTCAAAATAATTGTGCCATCAGTTGGATTGCGGGATTATTTACATTATACTGGGCATTTAAAAAATACTTGGGTTTGCCCTCTAGTTATTTTATCCAAAAAAAATTATTTCCCTTTGACCCATTTGTGATCTTATTTATTTTTTTGGCCAGGACTTATAATCCTGGGGGAGTTACTGCATTACTGGTAATTGGTATCCTCGTCTGACTAATCATGGCAACCCCTGATGTGAGTGTCCACATGGAGGAAGTGGTGGTTGTGACAACACCTGACAATGCAGTTGATGGCAGTGGTGTGGAAGAAGTGAAAACTGTGTTGGTGACGACAAACCTGGCTCCTCATGGGTAAGAAACTCATCTTATTGCTTTTTTGCAACGTTAAAAATTGGAATCTTATTAGGGCTTTGTCCTCATCATAACTGATATTTTTTTTTCTTAAATAGTTTAAGAGTAGCATTCTGCAAGCTTTTGTTTTCAAGGCCACTTGATGGTGCAGTGGATAAAACCTTGACCTTATAAGACAGAAAGACACCTAGTTGTTATTCTCAATTAAAAAAAAAACCGAACCAAAACCTCTGTCTGCCTCAGACTCCTCAAAGGTAAATTGGGGGTAATAATACTTAGCCTTTTAGGATTATTATGAGAATCAAATGAAATAATATTTGCAAAATGCTTAACGCAATGTCTGGTATGTAGTAGGTGCTTAATAAATGCCTATTCCCATTTCTTTTACTTGGACACATTTGTTTTAAGATTGAATCAGTTGACTTGTTAAATGATTTCTTTTTCTTTTTCTTTTTTTTGAGAGGAAATAAAACATACTGGTCTTTGCTTGAAATCTAAGAAAATCTCATTGTAACCCTATGATATTTGTCTTCTATTTTGCTTACATCAGATTGGTGTCTTAGTACTTGTTTTCATGTCAGATTAGCTACTGTGGAGTGGTATCTTTATAGATTTTTCTTATTAAATTAGTTATTTGTCAAAAATTTTTTCCACATAGAATTGAAAATTTGATTTCTATTAAATTTTTATTAATAACTTTATTTGAGAATTTTTCTAAATATAGTAAGATTAGAAAAATTCCCTTTTTTTTTTTTTTTTCCTGAGGCAATTGGGGTTAAGTGACTTGCCCAGGGTCACACAGCTAGGGAATGTTAAGTGTCTGAGACCAGATTTGAACTCAGGTCCTCCTGACTTCAGGGCTGGTGCTCTAACTACTGGACCACCTAGCTGCCCCTAGAAAAATTCCCAAATAAAGTTATTAATAAAAATTTAATAGAAATGCAATAAAGAAATGCCAGTTAATAAGAAATTGATATTTTGTTTTCATTGGCTTTTTTATAAATAAAAAACACAGCCATATTACCAGAGTGATTATCTATCTTTACTTTCCCACTTAAAAGATAATGATAGTGTTATAGTTCCCATGAAGAGAGAACTTTTAAAATTTGTAAAAATGTATTCTTATCAGCATCCTAATGAAGAGATAGTATTAAATATTTCTTTTTTGAAAATAAGGAAACTGAAACTCAGAAAAATGAAGTGGTTTGCCTAAGGTCAACATATCTACATTTATTAAATGTTAGAGCTGCTATACTCAACTTCAGGTCTTTCCCATTTTTTTCTTCTGGGATTTTTTTTCCTCTTAGTTAGAATCCACTCTAAAAATAATATTATATATGTATCTGCGCTTTTGTACTTAGTAGAACATCTCTGAAGCATAGATTTAAAAGATGAAAATTTGCATGCATCCTGCCCTCTTCCTCTAACTTGTTCATGTTGGTGAGATACAACCTCAAAGTCTACACAACTCACATTTCAGCTCTGACAGGTTTTTTTCTTTCTAACTATAAATCATGAAGAGGAAATGTGTGTGTGGGGGAGGGAGAACTGTAAAGTAGGTGACTATTAATATCTATGTGAAAACTATAATTAAAAAAAATGTTTCATGGTCTCTTTATATATGTCTCATCTCCCAGTTACACAAGACTATCTAAAAATTAGCTTTTACTTGGTTATATCATGGGTTTATTAGTTTTCCAGAAACTGCCCCATTTTATTCTTACAAAATTTATAATTTGTTATTGTAGCATGTTTAAATTTGTTTTTTAAACTGTTAACTAATGATCATTGAGTTTTACACTAAACAGATTTTTAAAGAAAATTAAGGACTAACAATAAAGGCAAATGTTTGCCACTTCTCACTTTGTCCTTTTTTTTTGTGTATATAATTCTAAAGAACTGTTCTTTTTGTTAGACATTCATAGAGTCATAGAACTAGGATTGAAATATTTGGATCATGTGGTCCAAGTCTCTTTTTATAAATGAGGAAACTGAGTTTCCCAGAAGATGGAAACTGCTTAAGGTGGTAAATGACATCTGGGATTCAAACTCAGATCTGGAAAAGCAGAAATTCAGTTCTGTGGTGAATTGTTCAAAGGACCCAAAAGTAGGCTCTATTTTTTTGTCTACTTTTTTCTCTTTCTGTTGGGACTTTCTTTTTAGCCAGCCCTGCCTAGAGATTTGGGTGAGTTTGAAATTTGTTTTGAAAGAACATGAGCAAATCAATTCCTTTGTGAGCACTGGATCTTTTTCTCTTTTGTTATCTGTTGGATGTTTTTCTGGAGAAAATTTTCCCATTAATGAAATTCTAGTAATTCTTTTCTCTCCATTGTTTTGTCTTGGCATCTGGTTGATTTCTTTTGGGTGGAGATATATACTGTTGGGGGTGAAACACATTTTATGTGACTTTTTCCTTTCTAATTTTTCTTACTTGAATGGACAGTTACCTTGTTCCATTTGTGAAAAAGAGAGAAAGGGGAATGCTAAACTGCTATTCTTGGTTTTAAATGCCTTTTTGAACATCTATTAAAAGGAACATTTCATAGCACTTCTCCAGCTCAGCATTATATACCAACCTTTGATTCAAAGTTTAGAATTTCTAAGGCTTCTCTACCCCCAAGTTTCTATAAAAACGAATGGAAGTTTTTCAAGAGAAATTTGAAATGTAAATATTTGTGAATTAGACTCTTTAGCTGTGGTTAGTTTGAAGTATTGCAGCAGTGATCACTTTGCACATAAAGCCATCCTCCATATATTGACTGGATGGAACTTGTCAAAAAATATTACATTTTATAGCTAGTAGGACACTTGGGAAATTGCTAAGTTTAGCACTCATTTCATTTTTTTTGTTTGTTTTGTTTTGTTTTAGAAAGATACTTTATTCTCATTTGACATGAGCATATAGCAAAGTGGATTTGGAGAATAGTGTTTTCTGTGTAATTTATTCAGAAATCTCTTCCCTGAATATTCTAGGTAACTGCTGGAGCTCTCAGATGGACATACAGCTTTGCAACATCCCTTTTATTTCTATCTTATTTATTTATTTATTTTTTATTAAAGCTTTTTATTTGCATAACATATGTATGGGTAGTTCTTCAACATTGACCCCTACAAAGCTTTCTGTTACAAATTTTCCCCCTTATTCCCCTCCCCTCCCCTAGATGGCAGGAAGTCCACTACATGTTAATTATATTAAAATACTTGACAAGTCGAATATATGTATACATATTTCCACACTTATCTTGCTGTGCAAGAACAATCGTATCTACATGAACAAAAAAATCTGAAAAAGGAAACCCAATGCAAGCAATCATCGATATAGAGTATGAAAATGATATATTGTGGTCCATATCTCATATCCTCTCTCTGGGTGTATATGGCTTTCTTCACTGAACAATTGGAACTGGTTTGAAACATCTCATTGTTGAAGAGAGCCATGTCCATCAGAATTGATCATCATATAGTCTTGTTGTTGCCATGTATATTGATCTCCTGGTTCTGCTCGTTTCACTCAGCAT
>JAJPUD010002006.1:227662-288250 GCA_023553655.1 Myrmecobius fasciatus
TTTTTTTTTTTTTTTTTGGCTCCCAATATTCACTTTTTATTTTTATTTTTATTTTATTTTTATTTTTTTTTAAATTTTATTTTATTTGCATAACATATGTGTGGGTAATTCTTCAACAATAACACTTACATAGCTTTCCGTTAGAAATTTTTCCCCCCAACTTCCCCACCCCTCCCCTAGATGGCAGGATATCCACTACATGTTAATTACGTTAAAATATTGGCAAATCGAATATATGTATACATATTTCCAAACTTATCATTGTTGTGCAAGAAAAATCTTATCTACACAAACGATATATCAGATAAAGGAAACACAATGTAAGCAAACATCAATCAAGGAGTATGAGAATGTTATGTTGTGGTCCACATTTCGCATCCCTCTCTTTGGGTGTATATGGCTTTCTTCGGTGAACAATTGGAGGTGGTTTGAAACATATCATTGTTGAAGAGAGCCATGTCCATCAGAATTAATCGTCATATAGTACTGTTGTTGCCGTGTATAATGATCTCCTGGTTCTGCTCATTTCACTCAGCATCAGTTCATGTAAGTCTCTCCAGGTCTCTCTGAAATCATCTTGCTGGTCGTTTCTTACAGAACAATAATACTCCATGACATTCATATACCATAATTTATTCAGCCACTCTCCAATTGATGGGCATCCATTCAGCTTCCAGTTTCTAGCCACTATAAAAAGGGCTGCCACAAACATTCTTTCACATGTGGGTCCCTTTCCCTCCTCTAAGATCTCTTTGGGATATAAGCCCAATAGAAACACTGCTGGGTCAAAGGTATGCACAGTTTGATAGCTTTCTGAGCATAGTTCCAAATTGCTCTCCAGAATGGCTGGATTCGTTTACAGTTCCACCAACAATGTATCAGTAGCACTCATTTCATTTTACAGATAAACAAATGGAGGCCCAGAGAACTTGTCTAAGATGACAGTTAGTAGTCGGAAGAATTTAAATTTGGATCCTCAAACTCTAAATCTGGTTCTCTTTCAGCCCATTCTATCTAGTTTCTGCACTGTTCTGTCAACTATCTTATTCACTTAAGCTTAAAAAATTGCTTCTAAAGAAAAGTTATAAATAAATCAATGAACTTTCATGTTTCTTAATATGAACAATGGAAAGGGCATTGGAGAGAATTCTGGACTTAATTAGCTCTGTCACTTTGGGACCTTGACCTCCCTGAACTTCAGGTCTTTCCTCTGTAAAAAAATATCTATCCAATTTACTTCACTAGGGGATAGTGAGGATTGAGAGATTTTCCTTGTAAAATGCTTTGTAGACTTTAAAGATAGAAATTTTTTAAGAATAGTTAAATCACCTAAATAAAGTTATGAGAAAGATTCACATTGCCACCTTCACTTTGTAAATGTGCCCATTAAAATATGGTGATTTTTATACTGGTTGACCCTGGAAATAAGCAGCACCCAACTTGCTTTTTTTTGTTTGTTTGTTTTGTTTTGTTTTGCTTTGTTTTTGCTATAACCAGTTTCATTAGAGTAACATTATTTCAAGTGGATAAAAGTTTAGAAAGCATTCACTTTTTATTTATTTATTCATTCATTCATTTATTTATTTATGCTGAGGCAATTGGGGTTAAGTGACTTGCCCAGGGTCACACAGCTAGGGAATGTTAAGTGTCTGAGACTAGATTTGAACTCAGGTCCTCCTGACTTCAGGTCTGTGCTCTATCCACTGTGCCACCTAGCTGCCCCTAGAAAGCATTTATAAAAAGTACAAAATGCAAACCTCTATTTTACAGATGAGGAAATTGAGATTAAAAGAAGTAAAGCACTAAAACAGGGTGTGAAACTTGGGTCTTCTGACTCATCTGTCATAGATTCCAGATTCTAAGTAGCCTTAGAGTCTGTTGTGTGCCACCTCCTTATTTTTAGAGTGGAAATTGAGGCACACATAGCTCACTTGACCTGTGCAGGGTCACATAACTGGTAGATGTTTGAAGTGACATTTGAACCCAAGTCTTCCTAACTTTAAATCCAGTATTCTGTCTACTTTATTTCCCCTTTTTTCCTCATTGATTTCTTTATTCCTTTTAAAGAGGCTCTTCCCCCCCCACTGCTAGTATCTTCCATTTGAGATTACTTTCTATTTATATTCTACAGAGCTCATATGTTCATAATTGTTTGCATGTTATCCCTCCCACATTAGAATATAAAATCCTTGAGGGAAATGACCATATTTTTGCATTTTTTCATATCCTAGATTTTAGCACAGTATAGTAAGTGTTTAATAAATGCTTGCTGACTGACTTCCACAGTCTGGCTTCTGACCTCATTCAATGAATGAACTTTTGTTCAGTGTTTCTATTAACCTCTTAATTTCCAAATCTGATGGTCTTTTCCAAGTTCTCAGTCTTCTTGGCTTCTTTTTATCATTTGGCACTCTTGAATACTTCATCTTGGATGGATTCTTGATCTTTTCTGGGGTTTTGTGACAATATTCTCTTTTGGTTCTTTCCTATTTGACCTTTTTCCTCAGTTTCCTTTGTTAGGTCATCATTTATATCTTAGTGATTATACCCTTGAGCTCTGTACTTTTTCACTTGGTGACTGCATTAGCTTTCATGGTTTTAATGATTATCTTTATGCAGGTGATTCCAGTTTGCATATATCCAACCTTAGTTTTTCTCTTGCTTTCTAGTCTTACATAACTAATTGTCTATTAGCCATCTCAACTTAGATGTCCTGAGGACATTTTCAGTTCAGTATGTGCAAAACTGAATTTTCCCTTTAAAGCCATCCCTCTTTCTAGCTTCCCTGTTTTTGTTAAGGGTGACACAACTTTTCTAGCCCCATAGGTTTACCATTTTGGCACTTTTATTAATGCCTTACTCCCTTTTCACTCTACTTATCCAGTGTATTCTTAAATCTGGATGTTTCTACCTCCACAGCTTCTTTTACCCCTTCTCCACTTAAATAGCCACATCTTAGTTCAGGCTTCCATTACCTCTTACCTCAACTTATTTGTACTGTCCTCTTGCCTCAGATCACTCCCCGTTTAAATAAATCCTCTATCCAACTGCCAAAATGATTATTTCTAAGTGTAACTGGTCAACTTCCCCACTCAATAAATTCCAATATGCTACTCCTATTGCTTTTAGAGTCAATTTGTTTAGTATTTAGACATTTAAAGCCTTTCATGGTCCTCCCCCAATCTGCCTTTCTGGTCTTTCACATTAATTTGCTTCCCAAACTGGCCATTTTGATGTAACATGAACACATGCAGAGGCATACATGTGTAACTTTCCATCTCTAGTTTCCCATCTTTTAGAAAGAGCCTTTTCTAAATCTAATGCTTCTGTTCCCCCCTCAACTCTCTAAACTACCATGTGTTTATTGTGTTTATTTTTTACTTATACCTTATGTAATTATAAATGTGTATATAGAGCAATAATTGTTGCACTTGTGTCTTTGTATTCCCAGTGCTTAGTAGAGACGTGCCTGGTACTTTTTTTTTTTTTTTTTTTTTTAAATAGCCTATAATTTTATCAAAATGAGGGCAAGTAGGTGGTGCAGTGGATTGAGTGCTGGACTTTATCTTCCTGAGTTCAAATTCTGACCTAGACACTAGTTATGTGACGATGGGCAAGTAATTGAACCCTGTTTAAACTCAAGAAGGAAATGGCAAACTGCTCCATTATCTTTGCCAAGAAAACCCCAAATGACTTATGATGAAAATGCTCTTCATCCCTAGAACAATAACTGATAAGAGTCTGACTACAAATTGAAGCATTTTTTTTTTTTTTTTTGGTGGGGGAATAGATGGGTGGGATGAGGGAGGAGTTTGGCCAGTTTTTTCTTTTACAACATGACTAATATTGAAATATTAGTCATGTTGGGTCAAGAAGAGCAGGACACTGCTGAACCACAAATACGTAGCTTCTAGTGAGGAACTCTATCAAAGCATATAAATACTTGCTCTTCAACTTAGTCTCAAAGAATTAGGGGCACCACAAAGTGAGATGACTTGCCTAGAGGTCATATATGAATCTATTACAGAACTTACACTCTGGTCTTCCTGACTTCAGGATCTGGTGGGACTGACATATAGTAGGTACTTAACAAATGCTTGCTGTCTGATTACATCACACTCCCTTTCCCCAGTTTTTATTTACCTTCAGACATATCCAGACATACTTACTCCCAAAACACTTATTTAGTGGGAGTGCAGAAGAAATTCCTAGAGAGATAATTTCATAATTTCATTTCAAAAGCCTTACTCCCCGAGTCAGACAATAAATAATCATATTAATATAAGTCCTGAGTACTAATGAACAGATTCCAAGTTTGCATTTTTAATAAACTCTTAATTTCTGACCTGGTTTAAAGTAGAACAAAACTTTGAAATTTTGGAAAGTGATTAATTATCTCTTTTTAGTATAGAACTCTCTGGCACAGAAGAGTGGTTGCCATAGCAATTAATTTAGGTCTTTGACTGAAAGAGGTTTCTAATGGCCCTTAAGATGTACAGAACAATCTTAAGCAAAGTGCTCTTCATTGCTATACATAATCTTTAAAGTAGTCTTTGTGCTCATTTTGCTCTTCATAAGGGACCTTAGGATTTATAGGGAGAAAATTTCTATCTTGTAGGTTCGTAAGAAAAATGCTCCTTGAATCTGTAAGCACTATATTAACAGAGTTGTTATTAATCACAAGGGGGTTTGAGCTCAGTCTGTGGCAGCTTCCTTCTAAATGTCAGCCAAAGACAGACTATTCTAAAGTATGTATGCTCTGTCTTTTAGTCTGACTATTATAAATGCATATATGAAAACATGGAAACACTACATGTATCAACAGAAACCTTGGGGATAGACAGCCTGTCTGAGGAAAATATAGAAAATACTTGGGGCTTTTGTACTCCTTATATATTTACCATATTGTCTTTTGTATTATAAAGGGTATCTCAGTAACTGAAACTGCACTAAGACTTTGGGATACCCAGTATGTTTACTTGTACATATCTTATCGCTACCTCCCGCCCCTAACCCCATATTCCAATATGCCTTCTTATATTTTACACTCATTCTTGAGGGTATTCAGTAAGAATATCTTATTTATCATTGTAACCTTCAGTTTTTGGCACAACTTATTGCTTTTTTTTAAATTTAAATTTTATTTATTTTTTTTTATTAAAGCTTTTTAATTGCAAAACATATGTATGGGTAATTCTTCAACAATGACTCTTACAAAGCTTTCTGTTACAAATTTTTCCCCCCTAGTCCCCTCCCCTTTCCTAGATGGCAGAAAACTACTACATGTTAATTATGTTAAAATACTTGACAAATCGAATATGTGTATACATATTTTTACAGTTATCTTGCTGTGCAAGAAAAGTCGGATCTACAAGAAAAAAATCTCAGAAGGAAAACATAATGCAAGCAAACATCATTAGAGAGCATGAAAATGTTATGTTGTGGTCCACATTTCATATCCCTCTCTCTGGGTGTATATGGTTTTCTTCACTGACCAATTGGAACTGGTTTGAAGCATTTCATTGTTGAAGAGAGCTCTGTCCATCAGAATTGATCATCATATAGTATTGTTGTTGCCATGTACAATGATCGCCTGGTTCTGCTCATTTCGCTCAACATCAGTTCATACAAGTCTCTCCAGGTCTCTCTGAAATCATCCTGCTGGTCGTTTCTTATAGAACAATAATATTCCATAACATTCAAATACCATAATTTATTCAGCCATTCTTATTTCTGATGTTGAACAAATGATTTGCCTAGTAACATAATCTGAAATCCTTTTCATAAGCTTGTGTGGATTTGTATTGGCTGAGAGAAATTTTCTTTTGGTGAAACTGATAACTAGTATTTGTCATATATTGGTGATAAGTCCTTGACCGTGAAATAGGATGAGTTAACTGGCCCATAATGGGGCATGTCTACTGCCTCCTTTTCTCATTAGCATTATGTACTTTTACGTTTTTGCCAAACTTATCTCTTCAGCCTTTTTGCTTTTGAACAGGCTGTTTCCCCATGCCTGGTTTGTTCTCCCTCCTCATTTCTGTCTCATAGAATTCCATATTACAGTGCAATTAACTCCTGAGGGTATAGAGTATTTCATTTTTGTGATTGTTTCTAGCATTTAGCATTATGCTTAGAATGTAGTAGACAGTCACAGCACAGTGCCTGGACACAGAGTAAGTGCTTAATAAATGCTTATTGACTGATTTACTCAATACTTATTGAATCATGTTCCAAACAACACAGCTCAAGTGATGATACTTATGACTGAGCAATGGTAGACAGAAACAGAACATTTCTTTCTTTTTTTTTTTTTTATTAAAGCTTTTTATTTGCAAAACATATGTATGGGTAATTTTTCAACACTGACCCTTACAAAGCTTTCCATTACAAAATTTTCCCCCCTAGTCCCCTTCCCTTTCCTAGATGGCAGGAAAACCACTACATGTTAATTATGTTAAAATACTTGACAAATTGAATATGTATATACATATTTTTACAGTTATCTTGCTGTGCAAGAAAAGTCAGATCTATAAGAAAAAAAATCTAAGAAGGGAAACATAATTCAAGCAGACATCATTAGAGAGCATGAAAATGTTATGTTGTGGTCCACATTTCATATCCCTCTCTCTGGGTGTATATGGCTTTCTTCACTGAACAATAGGAACTCTTTTGAAACATTTCATTGTTGAAGAGAGCCATGTCCATCAGAATTGATCATCATATATTCTTTTTTTTTTTAAATTTTATTAAAGCTTTTTATTTGTATAACATATGTATGGGTAGTTCCCCAACATTGATCTTTACAAAGCTTTCCATTACAAATTTTACCCCCAGTCCCCTCCCTTCCCCTAGATGGCAGGAAGTCCACTACATGCTAATAATGTTGAAATGCTTGAGAAGTTATGCAAGGAAAATCCTATCTACAAGAAAAAAAAAAAAGAATCAGAGAAAGGCAACACAATGCAAACAAATGTCAATAGAGATCATGAAAATGTTACGTTGTGGTCCATATTTCATTTCCCTCTCTCTGGGTGTATATGGTTTTCTTCAGTGAACAATTGGAACTGGTTTGAGACAATTCTTTGTTGCAGAGAGCCATGTCCATCAGAATTGATCATCATGTAATACTGTTGTTGCTGTGTATGGATCATCATATATTCTTGAGAAACAACATTTCAATGAAATGCTTTGAGTATCTTCAAGTTTTTACTAGTTGTTTTGATGATGACGATACTATGTTGACAATGTGAAAGCTGTTATCTTTTCAGGGCTTCAGTTTCCTTGAACAAATATGAGATTCTAGTAAACCTTAAATTACAAAATCTCATGCTGATAGAAAGGAAAAGCTTAATTTAGTTCCACCGTAATTTGAACAGATGTTCAAAAAAGAAAATTAAAGATAAGGAGCAGGAAACACCCAAGTTATTTAGGAAATTAGCTCTGGAATTATGATTAATTTATTTTAATGAATGGAGTAAATGTCATTGTTCATATTTTTTCTTGTATATTGTATATTTTCAGTTGTGTCTGACTCTTCATGATCCCATTTGGGATTTTCTTGGCAGATACTAGAATGCTTTGCCATTTTCTTCTTCAGCTCATTTTACTGATGAGGAAATTGAGGCAAAACAGGGTGAAGTGACTTGCCCAGAGTCTAGTAAGTGTCTGAAGCCAAATTCGAGCTCATGAAGATTAATCTTTCTGACTCCAAGCCCAGCATCCTGTCCACTGTGCTACCTAGTCATGTAATGCTTCTTAGTTTTCAGGAATTTTCTTTTTTTTAGGACTTTAGAGATCCATTTTATTTAACTATAGAGCAACTATCCTGGGCATTCCTTTTTTGAGATGTTAAATAAGGACAGTAGTTATGTGATTGAAAACAAAAGAATATTAGAAGTGATTATCTGTAAAATTGAGGATGAAATAATTTCTAATGTCCCTCTCAACTCTAACATTCTCTGATCTCTACTTATTTCTTGTCAAAGAGCAGAAACCGAAAGTGTATTGATTATCAGTTCAACATGGGACATCATGTTAAAATGGTCTTACTAAACATTTAATTAGCAAGTAAGATAAGTCAGTCAGCCAACATGTATGTACTTAGTGTTTAATATGTGCTAAGCACTGTGCTACAAGAGGCATAAAAAGAAGGGCTACAGTATAGATCTGCCTGTAGTTTGAATTCTAGTAGAAGAGACAACTTGAAAATAACTAAATACATACAAAATATACTGAGTAATGAAAGGCCTCAAAATGAAGCCTTGAGCTCTGTTCTAGAGAAATAACTACTCAGATTAGATTATGTGCTCAAGTTCAGTAGTTTTGATATGCATGCTAATGATTTAAATTTTAATTGCTTATCAGGGGAGACCTTACAGAAGACAACATGGAAACAGAAAATGCAGCAGCTGCAGCTGCAGCTGCTTTCACAGCTTCTTCACAGCTGAAGGAAGCAGTATTAGGTAGGAAACATGCAAAGTATTTTTTCATAACTTATTCCTATTATTCTACATCATAATATTTTAAAGAACTGTGCCATTTATCAATAATTAGACATTATCCTCTAACTTAGAAGACCTGTTTACTTTTGGAAGAAGCGTCATTTTTAATGAATTTTCTTTTAAACTTCCATTTACAGGAGTCCTAATTTCCTTTTAGATTATTTCTAATGTTTTTCCAGCTTTAAAAGTCTTGAGTCTATGATTGCAGCTTTGCTATTATTTTAACTGATAGCTTATCACAGCACTTTGCTGCCCTCTTCTGTTTCAATCTTTTATTGTTCATTTGAATAATTTATCAGGATTGTTATGATTGTGTTGATACCTCACAATCAAAAATTATTTACAGAAAAATGTTAGTAGTTATTTTTATGACAACTTTAATATTTTTCTTTTCATAAAATGAAAAATCTCATAATCATTGAAAACATTATATGGAAATTTCAGTATAATTGTTTTAAATAAAACTTGACTTTACCTCTTAAAAGAATTCTTCAGCTTCTGGACTTTCCATTTTACTAAATTTGGAGCATTTCATGAATATTTGTAAAGTTTTTATAAGCAGCCCAAAAGTTGATGTGTAAATTGATTGTTTCGAAATTAGATTACAATTTCCTGTAGAAATAGTATTTTTACATGGTAGATAGGTTACCAGACTAATCCATATTGAAGCCTCATGTTATAGCTAAAGTATAGTGGCAATAATTTTAAGCTACATCATTGACTAAATGCTTTTAGCTAAATCAGACTACTTGGCTTTGTCTAATCTCATCCTACTGATTCCTCCTCTGTGCTTTAGCACATGCTGCCTTCCATGGCTGGAATACATTTTTCCAAATATGAAATTCTTTTCCTTTACAACCCAGTTTGGGTGATACTCTGTCCATAGAATCTTTCCAGATACCCTCTAGCTATAATCATTCCTTATTCATATTTCTCCTTCTATTCTGTTATGACTTCTCCTATTAGATTAGGCTATTTTTACAAGTGGATTTTTTTTTCAATAGTTATCTAAATGTGTGTCTTATTCCTGTGTAGATTACAAATCCTTTAAAGGGCAGGTTTTATCTTTATGTCCCTAAGGTCCAGGACATATTTGTTAAATTGAATTGACATAAGACAGTGATGGGTTAGCCTAAGAACATCACCACCACTTTTAGACTTTATTTCTATGGGAGAAGATTTTTGGATTGCCAAACTGGAATTCAGGATGGTGAGAACACATCTGTAAGTAGCAGCAAAAGGGAGTCCTTTACTCTTGTCTTTTTTTTTCCTCCTCAGAGTATAATAGATATTTGTAAATAAAGTGTCTTATCTCAGGAACTTCCTATAACTGATTTTTTTAGTCTGTAGATAATTAGTTGTTCTTTCTGCATTTGCAGAAAACGGTACTGAGAGATTGTAATTGATTTTCTTTCATTTCCTTCTTCCTATCTGTATACTTGGTGAGAAGTGAAGATGGCTGAAGAGGAGGAGAGTTTGGAGACTGAGATTGTTTACCCCATCACCTGTGGAGATAGTAAAGCCAACTTGATATGGAGGAAGTTTGTATGCCCTGGCATTAATGTGAAATGTGTTCAGGTGAGGATATATAACATTCTTCTGGAACTGAATGGAACTGACAGAAGACAGACCTTATTTTTGAATGGGAAGACTAGTGGTGATAATATATTTCTGAGAATAAACCAGAATTTACAAACAGTCCTGAGTTGCAACTAGACTTTCAGCTGAAAAATTAAAGAAGATTAAAGTGTAACTCCTTCTGCAATGGAATTAAAACTCTTCCTGTGGACTAATAGGTTCTAGGGATTAGAAGGTGCACATTCCACTCTGGTGATAATAGTAGGATTGCTCTATGATGTTTGGATGATTAAATCAGTAAGAATTTACTAAGTGTTTACTATGGGCCAGGAATTGTTAAATGCTTAGCATTCAAAAAAAAAAAAAAAGGCAAAAGTTTCTTACCCTCAAAGAACTTAGATTTTAAAGATAGGGATAGGGGAGGGAGAGACAATATGTATATAAATATAGGTATATAGGGTCTACATTTTGAAAGAGCAGAAGAGGAAGCTATGAGTGGAAATTTTATATTAAAAGTTGTTAGACATTTCAAGCCCTTTATACATAGGCTTTAAATATCTTCTCCATTTACTCACCAGTTAAAAGAAAAGTAATATTTACCATTTTGTTGACTTAATTCTCTCAGGAAAATCTTTGATTGGGATTGTACCTACAAAGAAAACTGTTAACTAGGCCACTTGTCAGCAATGAGATGTCATATCAAGCATGAGATTTTCTTGTTCCTTCATTTATAATCTTTCACTATTCCTTTAGTCAAGAAGTTAATTCAGCAAATGTTAAATGACTACTGTGACTACTGTGTGCAGAGTAAAGAGTATTCTTATATACACAGTTATTTTTATGGAGCCTGTGGAAAGCTTTACCACATTTAAGATTGTAAAGCTCCCTTCATTTATGATCATTCACTATTCTTTTAATCAACAAGCTAATTCAGCAAATATTAAATGGTTACTATGTGCAGAGTATATTCATATACTTGGAGTATTCATATATATGCAGTTATTTTTATGGAGCCTATGGAGAGGTTTATCACATTTAACATTGTAAAGCTCTTTTTTTTTTTGCTGAAGCAATTGGGGTTAAGTGACTTGCCTAGGGTCACACACTTAGGAAGTGTTAGGTATCTGAGGCCAGATTTGAACTTAGATCCTCCTGACTTCAGGGTTGGTGATCTATCCACTGGGCCACGTAGCTGCCCTTGGTGCCCCTGGATTTTTTTTTTTTTTTTTGCTTTTTGCTTTTTGCTGAGGCAATTGGGGTTAAGTGACTTGCCCAGGGTCACACAGCTAGGAAGTGTCTGAGACCAGATTTGAACTCAGGTTCTCCTGACTTCAGGGCTGGTGCTCTAACCACTGCGCCACCTAGCTGCCCTGATTTTTTTTTCTTAAAGAGCTTTATGGGACAGCTAGGTGGTATAGTGAGTGGATAGAGCACCAGCCCTGAAGTCAGGAGGACCTGAGTTCAAATCTGGCCTCAGATACCTAACACTTCCTAAGTGTGTGACCCTAGGCAAGTCACTTAACCCCAATTGCCTCAGCAAAAAAAAAAAAAAAAAAGAAGAAGAAGAAGAAAAAGAAAAGAAAAGAAAAGAAAAAATCCAGTTTTGAAATAGGAGTTTTATGTAGAAGACTATTCTAAGAAAATAATCTTTAAAAGCATTAGATGTTTTATAATTATTTTTGCTAAGCACAAGATCTTTTTTGGTCATCTTTTCAGACCTAAAAGAAAGTTTATATTCACATGAAGTTACAATCTCTACTGTAGGTAAGAGGAATTGGTTCCTCTGACCAATAGGCTCAGATAAGCAAGTAAACATAATTAAAGATGAATAGTGGAAAGCAAGACACTTTTCCACAAATGGTTCTTAATTCAAATTCTGTTAGGAAATTGTTCAGTCTTCTTCCCTGAAGTATAGCTCTTATAAGCAAAAACAAGTATCAGAGAACTGTTTTTTTTTCTGTCTCTGCCAAGACCTAGTAACTCATCCTCAGTTTTTTACTTTTTTATTTTTTGCTTTTTTAAGTAAATAACATTTTGGTTTGACTATTTAACCTCAACAATTGTTTTTATATTTAATATATTTTATAATGATAAATATTTTATATTTAGCTTTAACAATTGTAATTATAAAGTCTCTTATTAGAGGGAAAGTCTTTTTGTTTATCATCTGAATATTTTGGATTCTTTAGCTTTTTTTCTCCCTATTTAAGTCCATCTTATGTATTGCAGATAAGACAATCTATCAGTTGTACATAACCACTTTTAGATTTCTTGAGTGGACATCCTGTCACCTTACAGATCTAGCAAGCATTGATTTTTCATATTTCCAGGACACTCCATAAACTTGTCCTTTTCTACCTATAGCTGTCTTCTTTGTTGTAATCAGATCAACCTGTCATCCTTTATCCTTTTTGCTACAGCTAATGTTTTAGCTAAATTGCCTTGTGTTTATTTTATTTTATTTTATTTTTGCTTTTTTGCTGAGGCAATTGAGGTTAAATGACTTGCCCAGGGTAACACACCTAGGGAATGTTAAGTGTCTGAGATCAGATTTGAACTCAGGTCCTCCTGACTTCAAGGGTGGTGCTGTATCCACTGCACCACCTAGCTGCCCCTAATTGTCTTATGCTTAGACTAGATTGCCATGCCATATTGCCTTGGGTTTTTTTGTTTGTTTATTTTTTTAAAGCATACTTATATTCTATGTCCTTTAGGAAGGCTTCTCTTACTAATCAAACATACTTCATAAACTATATAAAACTATTTCATTCCACCTAACCCTTCCTTTTGTATAAATAATATTTAATATGGATTTATGGATTTTAATTTTGTTTATTCTACCAGATGTCAAATTTAACTTGCAAAACGCCCAAGTACCAAACCAGATTAAAATGTAATTAGGAAATGTTTAACAAAATAAAGTACATTACAACATCAATAATGTAAACTTGTGGTTTTCTAAATCGTGTGGTCCAGAGGAATCTGATTTCTGTTTGTTTCTTTTTTCTAGTCTTCCATATTATATATATTTAGACTTTTAAGATTTGGTATTAGAAAATAAATTCCTTGAAGGTGGTGACTTTATTTGGATAGATAATAGATATAAATATCTATAGATACATATAGATATTTAGATATATCACTAACTTAAGGAATTTATAATCTGATATGGATACACATGCAGATTTTATCTTTCTCTCTCTATGTACATCCATTTTTTAATGTTCTCAAATATTTTCTGTGGCTCTTTCCTTGAGTCTTCTTCCCAGCTTCTTAAACTGATGGCTTCCCAGGGTTCTGTCTCCTGAATGTTCTCTCTCAGCAGATTCATCTACTCTCACAGCTTCAATTCTCATCTTTATGGGGATGACTCCCAAATTTTTATCCCTAGAAATAATTTTTCTCCTGAACTCCAGATGCATAACTTCACCCTAGCGTGCTGGTAGCACATCCAGCTT
This sequence comes from Myrmecobius fasciatus, assembly GCA_023553655.1. NCBI lineage: Eukaryota > Metazoa > Chordata > Mammalia > Dasyuromorphia > Myrmecobiidae > Myrmecobius > Myrmecobius fasciatus. The sequence continues at coordinate 241,203 of JAJPUD010002006.1, forward strand.
GATATACCCAAAATAAAACTTACCTTTTCTCTAATACTGACTCCTCATTCTTACTTTTTTGTTTCTGTCAATGGCACAGCCATTTGTCAACTCATCCACATTCAGAATCTCTTTTATCTTTGATTCTTTCTTCTTCCTCATCATCTGTAGCTAGTTGGTTACCAATTCCCTTCAATTCTACCATTTCAGGCAGTTTTAGCACTTTTCTGTTCTCACCGATATTACCTGCTTTACTACAAAAGCTTCCTTGATGGTCATCCTGCTGACATCTCTTTATTCCCCTCTTTCCATTTATCTTTCACATTACTGCCAGATGAATCTTTCTTATATAAAGATATTCCTAGAGTTTTGCTTTAATGCCTCTTGTGTGGTGGAAGACACCCTAATTTTTTTTTTCCTAAGGCTATACCAGCAGAGTGCAAGTTCTGGCAGGTTATACCAAACTGGAATGATGTAAAATATAGATCTATAAACCCAGGACCAATCTAAAGACAGTAATTTATGATCAGTATGTTAGTTCACTAAGTGATGATTTATTTAACCAAGGCAATTCATGAAACAAGTAAAAATCCAAAATGGCTCTCACTTCTTTGTATCTCTTTTCCATATTCATAGTGGTGAAGGGACAATGGATGTTTCTTAATTTTTTGGCCATCTCTAAGCTTTAGTGAATTGATATGCTCCTAAATTGTGTTTGTAAGATCAGTTTCAATACAAATGAAACCAGTACACAAGAGGAAGTTCAGCTAAATTAAATGGAAGGATGGCTTCACATGAAAGGCAATTAAAGAAGTTAGCCATATTGATTTCATTGTACACTCAGTGGTAGTAAAAACTTCTTCAGAGAACACATGGCTAGTTTATATTTGCAGCATTCATAATGAAAGTAGGTAAGGGTACCACCCTGCCTTGAACATAGTTGTAGTTCTATTGCAGTGGATGAAAAAGGAGAGAAATTCTACAAGGAACAAGCCAGGTTCCACCAAACCATATTAACACATACTTCGATTAGTATAGTCTCAAAGTGAGTATGCAGAAGTATAAAAGTTATTTTGGGAAAATATGATTCAGGATAAGGAATGAAGCCAAAAACTTCTATTTCATTCAGAAGGTTTACATTATGAATTTTTAACATCACAAAAAGTTAAGCTAGTTATATTTTAACATACTCATTTGATTCAGAATCAGACATTTATACATGTATATATCAGTTTAAAAGGAAAAAATATTAAATTATGATAAAAATAAATGAGAAACTGAATGCTATTATACTAACTCATTTAAGTGAGATGTTGACTTTAAAAATGGGAAGTAGACAAAAGTAAAAATATTGATTGTGATTATTGCCTTTTCTTAAACTTTAACTAGGAGATCAAAAGAACCTAGAAACTGCCTTAGCCAGCAAACAATTTCCTTGCCAAGTGGAGAGACATGGTAGCCAAGGTAACAACAGTTTAGAATACAAGCTCAATTGTAAAACATTGAGAAGGACGGAACATTTTGAGCAATACTATACAATAGTGAAAAGCAATAAAAGGAAAACAAGTCCCCAGAAAGCTGGGCATGAAATACAACTAAGCAGATTATTCCAGAGGCATTTATAGATTAAATCAGGACATATAGAAACAAAATGAGTGAGAGCATTTCTATAGCAGCTTATTCTTTTCACTGAAGAAAGTGACATGACCTTTATAATTTTATTCTACACAGCTCACTTTTATATTGTTCTGCATGCAAATTGGATTACATGAAATCTCTTATTTATATAGCAGTGTTTTCTTATGCCTGGAGTACCTCTGTCATCATTTCTGCTCTTTGAAAGAATCTTCATCTTTCAAGATCCAGCTCACATGTCAAGGTCTTAAGTAAATCTCCTCCTAATTTCCAAAGTTGGAATGCATCAGAAGTACATCAAAGATTTAGGATTTTGTTGGTGTGACAACTCCCTCCACTGAGGCAGATTCTAATCCATATAAAATAGTATAATTTTAGCTGCCTTAATTTAAAGAGGTTTAATGATTTACTTAAGGTGAGTCAACTAATTAAGTAGGAGAGACAAGATTTGAATCTAGTTCTTCCTAACTTCCAAGGTCAAATGCTTTCTTTAGTCTTTGCTACCTTTCATTTCCATGAAAATCTTTTGCTCACTCTTGGCCCCCTTCCTGTTAGCCAGTCATTTGTTTTCATCAACTTTAGATTTTTTGGATAATCAGGTTTAACCCTAAAACCATGCCAAATCCTGATAGAATCAAAGATTTTACCCAATCAAGTAACTTCTAACATTCTATGCAGTAAAAATTACTACTAGCAGATTACTATTACTATAAGATTGCTAAGGTAGAAAATGATCCTAAATTTCCTATATTTTTGCATATTTCTTTGTATCTATCTTAGTCTTTTATTATATTTTATTCCACATTATTGTAGCTTTATTGAATAGCTTTTCACATTTGTGTGTCACACACAGATTGTAAGCTCCATGAGGGCAAGGATTACTTAATAATTTTCTTTGTATCTCCTCAAGTATCTAGCATTGTACTTTGCACTTAAGAAACATGTAGTTGGTAAATGTAATAAGTAAATAAATTTCTGGTAATCTTTGAATACTCTGTAGATTTTTGGTAATATGATAATAGTCAGAATTTTACACATAGCTACTGATTGTTTTGTTTTTCTTTCTTCTTCAGTATGATGAGCATGTGATCAGCCCTAAGGAGTTTGTCCACTTGGCTGGCAAGTCAACTCTGAAGGACTGGAAAAGAGCAATCCGCATGAATGGGATCATGCTCAGGTCAGCCTATTTGGTAGCAAACACCTGGATGACAATCTAGCCTCCCTCTGATAGGGAGAATCTCAGGCTGAACAAGTTCTGAGCCCTAAGTTGAACTGATAAGATATTGCAGCTTTAATCATCCATATATGTTATTGTGATTACTATCAGAAATATCCAAATTAATCATCTATATTATGTCATTATGATTACTATCAGAAATACCCAAAGTAAGCAGCTCAGTGGCTAGGGCCTAAGCTTCCCTTCTATCTTTGCTCATTTGCATTTGCATCTTTAGTCTTTAAGGCTAAGCTATTGATATTCATAAGTCTTTTGTGATAAGAACTGAGGATTCTCTCTCCATTTAAAAAAAGCCAAACAAACGAAATTTTAGTAGTGGGTAATTTTTACTGCACAGAATGTTAAAAGTTAGTAGTTTAAAAATAGTAGTTAAAATATTCTGGAATTGACCTTGATCTTTGATCATTTGGCATGAGGCTGCTTGTCCACAAATTCTGCAGTTGATTTAAGGACAGGTGATGACTTAGCAGGAGAGCACATCACAGAAGATTTGGAAAACTGGAGATAACGAGTGGGACTAAATCCCTAGTTAAATAAAGACAGAAGGAAGATGAGGAAAATTTTATTTATAGACATTTCAGTTTTTCTTTCTGTGTTATGTTTAGAAAGCCAATACTTTACTGTACAAATTATTTCCTAGCTATTCCTTGCCCTAGCATGACAAGAAATTTAAACTAATTTGATAAAAATTTTTATTTCACCTGGCTTTCAGTTCCATATTTTCATCCAAGTATCTCCTTAAGATAAGTAGGTGGCTTAGCAAATAGAGCTGGAGTCAGGAAAAACTTGAGTTCAAATGTAGCCTTAGTCACTTACTAGTTGACTCTGGGCAAGTCATTTAACTTCTATCTGCCTCAATTTCTTCAGCTGTAGAATCGGAATGACAATAATACCTACCTCCCAAGATTGTTGTGAGGATCAATGAAATAATATTTGAAAAAGAAAAAAAAAAGAGTGCTTATTTAGCATAGTGTCTGGCACATAGTGGGTGCTATATAAATGATTAATTCCTCCCCTTAAGATTAATTTCTGACTTCTTCTTCATCAGCCAGGCATTTGTGGTTCTTTTCTATATCTGTCCTTTTTCTAGCAGTTCATTCCAAAATTAGTGGCAAAGTTCTTAGACTCTTGCTTTCCATATTATCCTTCTACAGGGAGTGTAAATAAAACTTGTTCTAATCAACAATTCTTCCATGCACATCTTGCTTGAAATGTTATGATACTGCTCTCAAAAACTTTTCTTTCTTCTTTCTCTTTCCACCCTCTATCATCTTCTTCCCTCACCTCTCTCTCTTCTCTTTTTCCTTTCTTTCTCTCTTCTCTCCTTTTCTTTTTGGCTGAACCCATTCTTTTGAACAAATTTTTGTAAGCTGAAAGGTTGAATCAGTTTAGACTTCCTCTTAGCATTTCCTTTGATTAATAAGAATAGCTGACATTGATATAGTGCTTTAATGTTTGCAAAGTGCTTTACATTACAGAATCTCTTAACAGGTTCTGAAACTGTTCTGGGGTTATACAGGGATTTGTCAATTAAATGTTTATTATTAACAGTTTTAGAAATATATTTGTTGATATTTTCAGGCATATAATACTGCTACCTTACATAGTCCTTAGGATCCTTTTAGGCACTTCCCAGTTTACAGATATAATATTTCAAGTTGCCCTCTCTGCATAGTGGTAGCTTTTAGCATCTTCTTTCATTTTGTGGTCTCTTGGGTATATTTTCCCAAAGAGTTTTTGTTTATGTGGTTTTTAATTATTGATATTTACCATATTAGAAATTAAAAATTAATATTATTATGAAAATAGTTTTGACCTTTGATCCTCCTGAAGGGATCTTGATGACCCCTAGAGGTCCCTGGACCATACTTTTAGAATTATTGGTCTACACTTTGAATTGAGCCCCTTTTACTCTTATTTTTTTGATAATTTGCAATCTGTTTAAGTACCCAGAGTTCCCTAGTTGCTCAGTCAATCCTAGAATACTTAACATACTGTCCTCCTTGATATTCTTGAAAAAGAAGGAATGGGACACTCAGGCTGAATGTAAGAATTTAGTACCTTTCTGCTGATAGCTCTAGAAAGGATTATTATTAAGTAAAATTGAATATTATGTTCCTTCCAGTCCATTTAATTTTTGGCCAAATCTCTGCCTGGCTGTTTTAGCAGTGATATCTTCTTTTCAAGTTTGTCCTAAGGCAGAAGAGCTTATCACCTTTATTATCCAGTTCTTATTCTATGGTTTGTCAAAACTGACTTCCTGAGGAAGAAGCTATTTCTCCAGCAGAATAAACTTCTGTTTGAAAAAATGGAGCATTTTGGCAGAATCTCAATAACAAAATGATCAATTCATCTGTGCCAGTCATTGGCAAACAGATAGACACGGATTTACAAATAAATAAGCTTCAAAACTAAGCCTAATCCCCTTGTGAACTTTATATCTTAGTTTTTCTCTTGATAAAATATAACTTTTTTTTTCCTCCTTTAGTATATTTGGTTTGTATAGCACTTTTATATATTTTCAAACTGGTTTTTCTGATATTTTTTAAGTTCCATTTATCTCATTAGGTAGAGGGAAGTATGTCAGCCATTGATTTTTCAGAATAGGGAAAAAGATGAAAACTTTTTTTTGAAGAATCTCTGCTTGAACAGGAAGGAGGAGGAAATGGAGAATCCTCATTATATAGGAAGTTTTAAAAATATATGGCTGATAGTATATGTGTAGCAATAAGCGTTAAGGAATCCAGAGACGAAAATGATCTCCTAGGTTGTCTCCATTCCCTAGAGTCCAAGGCAGAAGGATTATATCCAGTAGGCTTTCTGACATTTTCTTTTTAGGGTTTAATTTGAAAGCATAAATTATACAAGCGCTTATGTTCTATTATCTTAGATTTTGTTGCCTATTTCTTCTTCCCCCAACCTTTTTTTTTTGTTTGTTTGTTTGAATTTTGCTTCTAGAATGACATGAGAAAATGGCCTGGGAATTGTCTAGTTAGTTAGCTTCTAGCGGGGGGATTCTCTAACAGTTCTTTTGTGTTAGTAATTTTCTCCATATATCCTTTTGGGATTTGCACTAATAACTAGAATTCTTAAGTGCTATTCCTTTCCTTCTAGTTTCCACAAACATTGTTCAAAATTATTTCTTATCACTGTCTGAATCATTTTTGCTCAATCAAGAATTAGATAATAATCTGTTATCAATCAAACACCATTATTTCTCTTGTCTTCATTGGTTTTACAAATGTGTAATGAGGGCATTTTGATTTTCAAGCAAAAACATAAGAAAGTATGCTCTTACCTCTTCATTGTAAAGCCAAATACTCTGCAGACTCAGTTGTAATGCAGGGACTTGCTAAGCATTTGTAGTTTGGCAAGGAGCCTTAGTTAGTTACTTCCTTCTTCAGACTTTTCTACTCTTTTCCTTGTTTTCCATTGGCTTTCTTACCTTTCCTGTGCAGGAAGGACAAATGGTAAAAGGCTTGGTCAAGTACATAATTTATGCAGTTTCAGTAATATGTTTCTGAGGAATCACTGCCATAGGATTTAGAGCTTCAGGGAGGAATTTTAGAAAAAGCTTTCCTTGTATGCTACTCTTTTATAAATAAGGAAATTGAAGCCCAGGAAAGTTTAAGGATCCAGTGAGTGGTAAGCCAGGACTAGAACCTAGGTTTTCTGATTCCCAACCCAGTGCTCTTTTCTCTACATAATATTTTCTCTTTGTTTTATAGAATTTAAGAGATCTTTGATAATAATGTAAATATCTCTTGATGAATTAATAAGTTGAAGGCTATTGTTAACTGGGATAGCTACTGTGACTTTTCTGTTTGGCTTTTTAGTTTAGTGGAAAGAGTGCTGTATTTGGAGTCAGATAACCTGGCTTCTAATTCTAGCTCTGCCATCTATACTTTTTTTATCCATAGATAAGTCATTTAACTTCTGTGGACCTCAGTTTTCTTCCTCTATAAAATGAAAGGGTTGAACTAGATTATCAAAAAAAAATGATTCTGTGATCTGCTAGTATAAAGGGACTTAGACCTTGTAAGGACTACTTGGCAGGAATCTTTACATGTTCTGAGTTACCATAAAATCATTGTTGAAGTTTCTTTTGCCTGAGTATATATTGTTCCTTTCTTACTTTTTCCAAGTTAAGGAAGAATAAAAGATGATTAGGTAGAAAGATAAATAGTTTATGTTTGAGTTGGGACAATTGTAATTTTTTACTTCGGTGTTCCTTTGGTGATTGGTGATCAGGTTGTGATTATATATACCTAATCCTTTGCTACAGGAAGATTATGGATTCTGGAGAGCTGGACTTTTATCAACATGACAAGGTCTGTTCCAACACCTGCCGCAGCACTAAAATCGACTTGTCTGGTGCCAGAGTGGCTTTAAGTAGTCAGACTTCAACAGAATACATCCCTATCACCCCTGCTTCTGCAGATGGTATGTTTTTTTTGTGCCTGCTACTGATTGAGCTATATAAATATGGCTTTATACTATGTGACTATATTCTAAGTACAGGCTTGCTTCATATTATATTTTGTTCCATATTTATGTTGTTTTCTTTTCTAAATTTACTATGTATTAGGTACAACAGAATAATCACTGCCTAGAATAAACTTATTTAGGCAGTTAAAGTAAGTAAGATCTGATTGTGGTAAGCTCTTCCTTTCAGTGGTTTCTGCTTGCAAAAGGAGGGATGAACAAGTGGGCCTGCCTACTAAGCATTACAAGAATTTCTCCCTGCCTCACTGTGTTGGCTTTTTTCTGTTTTATCTCTGTTTTTAGTGAGAATATTATATAGTAACTTCCCGCTTCATGTAGAATTTTGAGTTCCATTTTCTGTCAGGTTATGAAGTTTGAACAAATGATTAATAAATCATTTAACTTTTTTCGCTGGTTTGCTTTAATTGAATTGCCATTTTCATCTGATAGAATTAAGTAATCCCTGGAATTCTATCTCATTTTTTTTTTTGAAAGCCATAATTAAATCCTAAATTTAATTAATTATATTTCAGTGGGCTGAGTTAGGTTTTCAACTCATTTTCATGTTTTTCTCAATTGTTATTGAAGAAGAACTTCATTTGAAAGAGTTTTTTGTTGTTGTTGTTGTTTTTTGGACTAGTCCTATAGCAGTAGTTTTTTCTTGATAGTCCTTCAATTATGGCACATTCATGCTTTTTAGTATTTAGGGAAGAATTTTGAGAGTCTTAGGTCCATTTTATCTGACACTAACTTTAAAAGTTTGTATGCTCCTTATGCAGAATGTGTGATATAACAGTATCTCATTTAAAAGTCATGCCTAAGAAACCTTGCTAAGACTTACAAGTTTTAGGCAGTTAGATATGTGGTCATCGATACTTCTTTTGTATCTGATGAGGAAAGAATGGACTTTCAGTACCTAAATGCTAATTAAAATATGCTGATAGTGAATTTGTAGATTAGAGCTCTGTAAAGGTTATTTAGCTTTATGTGCTAAAACTGCAACTTTTTCCTCAAGTCTTGCAAATCCAACAAATGATATTTTAGTGGCCCATCTTCTACAGTTTGTTGGCCTGGTGGATTAAGAGGTACAAAAGGCACCTTGATGTCAGTCACCAGAAGAAAAAACACTAAACTGGAACATTGGGCTGTAAAGACAAAATAATGACACTGAGGATGAAATTAATATAAGGACGACAACACAAAGGGCTTGTGAATGCTCTTTTCCTAAGAATATTTTAGTTAAAAATACTTTCACTGTGAGGTTTATAAGTTAGGAAACAATAATGCTTCTCAGAAATAGATGAACTCCTTTATAATACAAAAGTAATTGCTCTTTTCCCCCAAGGAGAACTGTAGGCTAACAAAATACCTCACCTGATCCAAGACAAACTCTTTATTTAAAATAGGATAAGAAGAGCATATTTTGATAGGATAAGAAGAGCATATTTTGATAACTTTGAGGTATGATCCAAGAGATAGTATCCATGAGGAAAAGATTTATGTACTCGGATTCTCCTGGTGAGGAAATAGCTTAGGAGTCAGAACCACGAGAAAACAACTCTTGCTGTTCACCACAGCCTTAAACAGTTTTTCTTGTCCTAATGACTGTAACTAAGTTTGGTTTTCTAGAGGGTGATAGCATATAGAGCTAGTAACACACATACTGCTGGGCCTATTTAAAAATGGCTTTCATAGGGAACTCCTTTTTTGCCAACTTTGCCAATATAATGTTTATGAAATGGATAATCTCAGAGTTACCCTAATTTGTATTTCTCTGATTATCAGTGATTTTGGAGCATATGACTATTGATAGCTTGAATTTTTTCCTTACCTATTCATATCCAGTTGGGAAATGGCTATTATAAATTTGCTTCAGTTCCTTATAAAGCTTGGAAGTGAGTCTCTTATCAGAGAAACTTGTTACAAAGATTTTCCTAGTCTCACAAATCAATGTTTTTGGTCATGTGATTGATTCAGAGCCTATGCATGGGTTTTCAGAAATTCATCCCAATTTCTGAAAAAAAAAGCAACCTCAATGCCAACAGGTGGTTTATCAGTATTGAGGCATATAATTAGAAATAGAATTTTTTTTAAGCATGTAAAGTATGTTAAGAGTAATTTAATGACCTAATTTTACAGAAGAAAACACTGAAGTTAGGAAGATTTAAAATGAATTAAATACAGTCACCCAGTTAATTAGTTGTTTCCTGATTACTAGAAAAATGCTTTTGTTGCACTAATATCACAGATGCCAGTTCTGTACTTGCTACAACATTGAAATAAATATGCTTCATATTATATTAAATATCTCTTATGTTTTTGAGCTTTCCTAGTCAGTGCAAGCTAACCAAATAAAAGTCCAAATTAGTGACATTAACCCAAATTATCTTTGAAATAATTAAGGGGTCTTATAAGGACTGTAACCACTATCCATTAAGTATAAAAGAAGAAAACTTTGTAATACAGTTCCTTGAGTGCTTGGAGATTTTTCTTTTCTAAGTGAATTCTTATAATATTTAATGTGAGTACTTATACTAATTTAGAATTAGCATCAGTTCATAGACCTAGTATCTGAAACAAATTAAAAATTAGTCCAGGCCTAAAATAAATCAGGTTTTTGGCAAACAAGAATATATGCTTATTAGAGAATATTAACTCATCATTTTTTATATTATTTTTGTTCTCTGCTAAATTGTACATTACCAATGTAAGTGTGGAAAATGCTCATAAAAATTTGTTAGTCTTGTTTAAAGAAAAAATTAAGCTACCTAATCATTAATAGTTTTTAAATTAAATTATTTTATATAGTTAAGGCTATAGTATGTGCAATTTTAAAAATACTATGTGTAAGTGGTAGATGTGATTGGAAATTCTGGAGAAAACCCAGGATAGCCAAATTGAGATATATTCAAATAATTTATCGAAGTACCTTTTCAAGATCGTCAGTTCGTGAAATCAAATCAAGACTGAAAAGAGATGGTAGAGTTTTTCTTGTTCAACTCCCTCATTTTACAGATTGGTAAAATGAGTGCCAAAGAGACTGAGTGACTTGGCCAATATCTAAGATACAGAGAAGAATTGGAGTAACTGGAATTTGAACTTTTAAATAATTTTTAAATCCACTGCCCTTTCCACTGTTCGATATTATCTCCCTAGTTTTTATTCATTCAGCAAACATTAGATTCCTGTTATGGGCCTTGTACAGTGCTAGGCACTAGCATACAAAGACTAAAATAGTCCTTGCCTTCAAGGGTCTTGAATTCAGTTGGTGGAAACAACTTGTGTACATAAGATACAATAGAAAATATATACAAAGTAGTTTTGGGAGAGAACAAATAGCTAATGGTATAAGGAAAGGCCTCTTGTAGGAAATGGCATTCTGACATGTAAATGAAGAAGAAGTACATTCTAGATATGGTAGAGGACTGATGCAAAGGCATGGGGTTGAAAAATGGAGTATTATATGTGAGGAACAACAGCAAACAGACCATTTTGACTGGAATGTGTAGTAGGTAAAGGGAAGCAATATGTAATAATTCTGGAAAGGTAAGCTGGAATCAGGAAGAAAGGAACTTTAAAATCCGAACAGAAGAGTTAATATTTTATCCTAGAGATAGAAGAGAGCCAGCCTCTAGAGCTTTTTGATGAGAGTAGTGATACAGTTAGTGTTGTGAAATAATACTTTTTCAGTTGTATGGATGTTGAATTAGACATGGATGAGAACTGAGGCAAGGAAACCAATTAGGAATTTGAGATGTTGAGAACTGTTGAATTTGAAATGTCTTCAAGACATTCAATTGGAATTGTCCAGGTGACCATTAACAATTTGGAACTAGAGCCCAAGAGAGAGAGAAGTTAAGGTTGGATGGATTGACAGGTGTGTGTGTGTGTGTGTGTGTGTGTGTGTGTGTGTGTGTGTGTGTTCGAATTGTCTGCATAGAAATGATAAATGGACTTACACAAATTGCTAAGATTGCCAAGAAAAAGGGTATAGAATCCCCATAGTAATCAAGAATGCTGTAGATAATGATTAGGCAAAAGAGATTAAGAAGGAATAGCCATCTAAGTATGAAGAAAATCAAGAGAGAAATGGAGAGAGTATTGATGAGAGGAAAGTAATCAACAGTATCACATTCTTCATAGAGATCAAGTGGAAAGAGAATTGAAAAATGCCAGAGAATCTGGCAGCTAAGCGATTATTGGGGGAGAGAAGTTTCAGATAAATAAGGTAGTTGGAAGTTAGATTGTAAAGGGCTAAGAAGCAAATGAGAGGAGAGGAAGTAGAAGCAGTGAACCTAGTGGCTATAATTTTAAAGATAGCTTGAAGAAAAGGTAGAGTCAGGTGAAGGTTTTTTAAGAATGGAAGAAAGCTGATCATAATTTTAGCCCAAAGAGAAGGAACTGGGAAGGAAAGAGGAGGGAAAAGAATGGATTCGGGATGAGGGTGGGAGAATGGAAGGGGTGGAGAGAACAGTATGCAACCTGCTAGAAGAAATAGAACCTAGAGCAAAAGTAGAGGAAGAGAAAATGGAAATGAATTTAAGGGAGGAGTAAAGGAGAAGAGGAAATTCCAAGTGAACGACCTCTATTCTCAAAAAATTATGAATCAGGATTCTCTATTTAAAAGGAGTGGGGAGAGGAGCTATTTGGAATAGCTACTGTAAGTCATAGGATTTGAAGAAATACTGATGAATCAAGTCTAGAATTGTGATGAATCAGGTCTAGAATGTTTAATGGAGCATCATCATTTGTCTTAAAGTTCTCTAGTATTAAATAAGATGGCACTTGGATTACTATATTTTATATATTGTTTACATTGAATCAGAAATTTAGATTCAAAAGGGACCTTCTAGGTCATCTAGTATGTAAGCTTGAGGCTATTTTATTTTTTATTTTATTCTCATTGCTTAACAGTGCCTTGCACATAGGCCTTAAGAGACATAAATTGGATTTGATCTATTCTAATGCATCTGCCTTACCTCACAGATGAGAAATCTTTTACCAAAGAGATTAATTGACTTGCCTATGAACTCACAGATATTTTGTAACAGATCTGGGACTAGAATTTAGGTCTCTTGATTTGCAGTCCAGTGTTTCTTTCTGTTATACTGTGCTATTCTTCTTAGATATAAGATTGACTACTGATTAACTACTGATATTTGTCCTAGCAACATGCAAAATCTTCAAATTTTAAATTTAGAAGAATAGAAATATGAAAAAAAAATTAATGAAATTTAAAAATAGCTATTGTAGTCCTGTAAGATAATAAAAATGATTTCTCTTAGGATGAGCTTACACAGTTCTAAATAGAAGATTCAGACAGAAAAATAACTAACATTCTATCATGTTATTGATATTTATGGAAAAGATGTTATAAACTAGAGAGTAAATAATGGAGAAAATAAAAGTAGGAACTTAATCTGAGACCACTTAATATTCAAATTCTGAGATACATACATATATATATATATATGTATTTATATCTATATATATAGCATTATCTTGGAGTGAAAATTAAAGAGAGCAGTAATATAACAGATAATAGAGAGGAAATAAATCAAAATTAATAAAAGCTGCCTACTATTTTGAAAAACAAAATCTGTATAAATGATTGTGGGTTTGGTTTTTGTTTTTGTTTTTGTTTTTGTTTTGGTTGCAGTGAATGGGTCTCCTGCTACAATCACCATAGAAACTTGTGAGGACACTGGTGACTGGACTACCACCATTGGAGGTATAATGCATGAAAACTGCAAGACAAAGGGTAGTGATTGTTGACCATTTATTTGTCATTAATCATACAATTGGAAACTCTTATTAGAACTTTGAGGAAATGAAAAAGAAGTTCAAACAAGGGAACATGAGGGGAAAATGCTGTATAATACAGCATTGTAAAAATTTTATGTATGGTAAACCACTAGGTAAAATATAGGAGCTATATTTTATGTTAAACTTCTGCACATGATAAAGGCAGGGTTTGGAAACTAATTTTTTAAGTAAAGGATAATAGCTATTTAAGAAGATGGTATCAAAGAACAGACTTTATTATATAGCTTAAAATAAAAAATATAAATAGTTTGTTTTGGAATGGAATACAGCAAACAGAAGCTAGTAAAAAAAAAAGTTTCTTTACCTTAAAACATGTAAATTTGATCAAAAAGGCTTTAAGCTGAAAATGGAAAGTGCAGGAGAAAGAAATGCACATATATACCCACTCAACTAGTTATTACAGAATATAAAAAATGGTATATAGGAAGAAGATTCTGACTCAAGATAACTAGTATTTCAAAACAGATGATATCCAAGAAGAGGGAAGCATGTAACCTCATATTCTACATATATGCAAAATATGAGTAATAAGCAAGATGAACAAAAGTTATTAATGTGGGAAAGTTAATTACTACCTCTTGGGTATGATTGCTGGGCTGCTACTCATGACTGGAATTTAATGATTAAAGGTTTAAGTTTTATTCAAAAGGAATGGATTAGTAAGTATTATATATTAAAAACAAAGGAAGCATATGAAATACAGGGGTAAAATATGATGGAACATATTTCAATGAAAATAAAGATCATTCAGAAATGATACTGTGGACTACTAACCAAAAGGATGAAGTAGTTGAAAATTTAAGGAAATATAACACAAACTTGATGCAAAAGCCATCTGGATATCTGCTGGAGCTCTTTATCAAAAAAGAGCATATAATACTTTCTTAATTTGCTTTAATTATTATTTCATTCTTCAAAAGGCAAATAAAGTGACCATAGGAATTCCTGTTTTGGACTTGATTTTGATCAGCAAAGAGAAACTGGTTGCTTAGGAAACCTTAGGAGGAAGTGACTACTGCATCTTTGAGCTTTGTAGAAAAGGAGGGGGAAAGCTTGGCATTATCAACTGCACATCTATATTTGGGAGGAATTGATTTCAAAGAATTAAGACACAAGCTAGGTAGGATCCTAATGCCTAAAATTCTGCCTAGAAAACTGGCATAGGAGGATGGATGAGAAACTAAGTAAATGCAATTCTGCAAACAGACTGCTTTGTCAAAGAAGAAAGAGTGGAACAGTAACAGGTGTAGAAGTGTAAGAAATTTTTTGATCAACTTATGGCTAGGTTTTGTTTTTTTCTGTAATATAAAATATGGAAGCAAAGATAGGTATCAAGATGAACATTTAAAAATGTCACAGCCCTGTAAGAAAGTGACAAGTATGCTAAAGCTTAGAATGAACTAGTACACACAGTGACTGCCGAAGGCAACCAAAAGTTTTTTAAGATTATAAGAAAATTTAAAGAAGGTATGGAACCACCAAGATTCTGGATAGAGGAGGTTATACTAGCCTAATCGAGAAAAGATAGATCTAGTTATTTCCGATTTTGCTTCTGTACTCTCTGCCAAAGAAAACGTTTTTTTTTTGTTTTGTTTTTTGTTTTATTTTGTTTTTGTTTTTGATGAAAAGGATACAGCAAAAGTGGTTGACAGGCATCTAAGAGAGAAGATAAGTGAGGAAACAGACAGAGCATCTAGCTTTCTTCAGTGTGTTCATTTCACTTGGTTTAATAAAACCACATTTTAGAGTCCTGAAGAACTGGCTGATGAGACTTCTGAACTGTTGCCTAAGTGCTTTTTGAAAAATGGAGAATGGTTGAAAAGCTGCAAGACTGGAGAGAAACATAGTCAAATGTCTTGATTTTCAGAATAAGAGCATCAGTATTTACAAACCTGTAAACTTTCCTTTAATTTTGGGCAAAATTCTATAATTATTTAATTTATGGTAGCAGAGCATGAAAAGAGGTCTTACCTAGTTTTTGAGGGATTGATCCCCCTTGCATTGCTCAATATTTCTGTCATTGACCTAGATGAAAATATAGGTAACACAGTTTTAAGTTTGCAGATGACACAGAATTAGAATAGATAATTAAATTGGATAACATAATCTGGATTCAAAAAAATTGATGGACTAGAACAGGAATTCTTTGTGTCGTAGATCCCTGGAAATCTGGTGAAAACCTTATGTTTTTTAAAAAATGTTCTTAAATGCATAAAATAAAATAAACAAGATTACAAAGAAAATCATTTATATTGAAACAAATATGTAATTTCCCTCTGCCATTTTAAATCCTTAGATCCCCTTGAAATCTGTCCATATACCCCAGGTTAAGAACCTTTGGTCTAGAATTATAAAACAAATGTATGAAATTTATACTTCAATACCTAAAGATTTGGGATCTCATGATCCATATCTCAGTTCATCCTACTTTTATCAATGATCTTTCATAGTAAGATTCCCTTCCCACAGAGGATCCAGATAAGTTCCAGAGGGCCGCCTTCTAGGACTTTACATTTTGTGAATATTGATAGAACACTTTGTCTCTCAATACATATATGATTGACTCATCTTCTTTTCTAATGACATTTCTTACTCTAGTTGTAGAAGGAAAATCATCATTGGAAATCATAGATGCTTCCTTATCCTTTATCTTTTTATATCCCAGTAATGAAGGTCATCTTTGTAATGTTTCATTTTCCTTTAAAGGAGTCTCGTTGGTATCCTTTGCTTATTCATACTGGATTTCAACAAAAGCAATTTTTGTTTCAGTACTAATTAGCATACATCTGAAGGCAGGAAATGATGGGAAATTCTTTTTTTCCCCCTCCTTCCATTTTAAAGTTAAAAGCATTTTGTATAGATTACGTGCAAGCACTCTTAAATATGTGCTCTACTTAAGTGCTACCACCTATGTGAAGCTTTTTCCTGACCCTCTTAGTTATTACCAGTCTCTTCAACTTGAAATTATTTTGTATTACTTTTTACATACTTTATTACTTGAATACATGTTGTAGCCTCATAGTAGAATGTAAGCTTTGAGGGCAGGGTTTGTTTCATTTTTTGTCGTCTTATCACCTTGTTCCCATCACAGTATTTGTTACATAGTAGGCACATAATACATGTTGAATTGGATTGACTTGAAACATGCTATTGCCTCCTTGTACTTACCATATACTTTGAGTCACCCATTCCCCCTTGACTCTTTGGAAATTGTAATATCTTGGGATCTTTAAAGCATTGTGTTGTTTGCCAGCACTCTAATCTAGCCTACTCTGTTTCTCTTGTTCATTTTGCTACCAACTCATTGTTGTACCTACCCCAAATGTATTGTACCAATGTAGTGAATGGTTGTCCAAAGGCTTGTCCAATAGACATTTCTATCCATTTAGTTTTTCCTGTCAAGATTGATTGACTAATGTCTTATCATTGAGGAAGCTTGGTAATGTGATGACTATATCAAGTCCCATGCATTGCCTATCAAATGTGTGGGGTGGGGTATGTGAGAGACAGAGAGAGAGAGAGAGAGAGAGAGAGTGTGAATGGGTGCCTGGAGATCCTTACCATCTATGGGCATTCCCTTAGAGACCCTCTCTGTTCAAGAGATCCATGACAGTACACATTTTGACTAGCCCACACTTTCTTGTTATATTTCTCACTAGATAGTAATAGTCAAAAGGCCATTTAACAAAGTTATTTCTGTGGTTACATTTATCAAAGAGTCTTATATAATTTGAGCATATACACAAGAAATTCCTTAATCAGAGCCCTTAAGATTCTATTTTACTGAGTCAAATGCTTTTTTTTTAACCATCAAACAATTTTAAAAAAAGAATCTAATAATCTGTATCTTTGTATCACTTGAAAGTTAAAAATATCTATAATCCTTTATGAAATTCTCCCTGTTCTCATCTTATTTAATGCCAAGTCAGACACAAATACTTGTGTAGATTATTCTTTTAAAGATTCTATGAACATGATTAAATAGATATTATAGGTCAATAGTTGCTGATAATTTTAATCACCTTTTAGGTATTAATATAGTCCATGATTTTTTTTTCCCATTTTGTGGGTGGGGTAGGGAGTGGTACATTATTTTTTCTGTGGTATTTTCCACAAAGAAGAAATAGAAATAAGTGTCAAGTTCTGTATTTGAGTTCAAAAAATCATCAGCAGAAATACAGGATGGGGAAGACCTGTCCAGGCAATAACTCTTGAAATTAAGCTGAGTATTCTGGTGATTTATAAAATAAGGACAATCAGTAGTATACATGACAGTCAAAAAGCTTAATTCCTTCTTAGGCAGCATTAATAGACAGTTAGTATCCTGAACATGGGACATGTTCTGGTCAGATCACCCTACGGTATAGGGTTTAGTGATGAATACTATATTTTAGCAATTATACTGACCAACTAGAGGTGGTCTAGAGGAGAATGGCTAAGACGATGACCATGCTATATGTTTATTGTTTGGAAAGAATAGGTTTGTTTATCCTGGAGAAGAGAATATGATAGCTATATTTAAATATGTGGAAGGGTCATTATTCTTACTGTTTCCAGAGGATGAAGCTAGAAACAATGAGTGGAAGTTATGGATGAAGTTTATAGTGAAATGTGAATAAAAACTTTCTAATAATTATAGCTATCTAAAAGAGGAATGAGATACCTTAGGAGGTAGTAGGCTTCCCATTGCTATTATAACTATTCATTGGCACGGTTAAAGAGAAGGTTCTTAAATGTTCAGCTGTAGATTGGACTAGAGGAGATCGGATTTTTTTTTCCCCTATTCTGGGATTCTGAAATCTTGTAATGAAAGACCTGTTTCTTATATGCTAGGACCATATTAAAAATTCCATTCTATTTCTTTTTAAAGCTTAGCCCAGGTGCCACTTACTATGTCACACTTTCCCTTCTCATCTTAGTTGCAAGTAGTTTCTCCTTCCTTAAATTACATTATAATTTTTTGCATGTTGTTTCCCCCCAATAGAATGTTAGTTAGCTCCTCAAGGGAAGGTACTGTTACAGTTTTGTTTTTGCAGCCCTAGATGCTAGCATTATGCCGTGTGTATAGAAAATATGTAATTAACCTTTGTTGAACTGAATTCTGAGAAGAAAGAGACATTGTTAATTGCAGTGAACTTTATTCTTGACACCAGAGGTTATTTTCTTTTTATTTCTCCAGACGAGACTTTTGCCTTTTGGCGAGGGCTGAAGGATGCTGGTCTCTTAGAAGAAGTGATTCAAGAGTTTCACCAGGAACTTGTAGAAATGATGAAGGGATTGCAGCAGCGTGTCCAGGATCCTCCCTTACAGCTTCGAGGTAAGAATTTGATAGTTATCATTATACTATAATAGATACTGATTTTGTTCCTATATTGTTTGATGATTGGTACTTTAACTTCCATCTTCTTTTTTTTCCTGCCTTAATGAAGGCAAGTTTGGTAGAATCATACCTAATATACATCCTACAGCATGGCCCTGATGGTTCTACAAAAGTCTGATTTTTAATCTGTCAGCCAGATATTTTCCAAACCATTTTAGAAATTCTTACTGCCATTTAAGAAAATTGTACTTATTTAATTTATTTTAAGTTAAGTCTTCTGTATTATATGAATAGCATTAAAGTCTTAAAGGAAATGTAGGTTACAAAGTTAAGACCTAGATGGAAGGTATTCCACCTTTATTACATTAAAGAATCCTCAAGATTTTATTTTTTTGGGTTTTTAATTTTATTTTTAATTTTTTACATTTTATACCTCTTAATCTGGGATCCTGGCTTGTTGTTTTCCTAAGGAACATGCCAAGATAATTTGCTTATTAAAAAAGTTCTTTTGGATTTAGTTTCTAGTATGTGTTCCTAAAAACAATTCAATGTCCTAGAAAACCATTCTTTCTCTGAAAAAAGGTATAGGCCTTTCTGTGGGGAGTTTTCAATCTTCTTTCAGAAATTATTATTTCTATTTCACATTTTCTTCTAAAGATGCCGTCTTACTCAATAACATTGTACAGAACTTTGGAATGTTGGATTTAGTGAAGAAAGTCCTGGCTAGTCACAAATGCCAGATGGACCGCTCCAGAGAACAGTACACTCGAGATTTGGCAGGTATGTACCACTGGGGAAGAAAAACCCAGCCATAATTATGGCCAAATATCATGCTTTAGAATAAAATGGTTCTCCCAGAATACATGTTAAGAAATCTGTTAAACATTGATTATCTCCATTATTAGCATTAAATGAACATTGTAAAAATTCAGAACTGCACAATAATATTTTTGGATTATGTGCTGTCATAGCTGTGTTGATGCATAGTGTATTTTAATAACTAAATAAGTATGAAATGTTTATTTCAATTCAATTCAGCAAACAATTATTAAACACTTTCTATAGACTAGACACTGTCCAATATACGGGTGAAACAAAGACAAAACCACAGTAGTTCTTGTCCTATATACAGCTTATATTCTGTTGGGGGAAACAACATGTAGATGGATAAGTAAATAGAAAGTATATACAGAGTAAATACAAAGTTATTTGAAGAAGGGAAGAGAACATTAGCAATTGAAGGTATACACAGACAAATTGGATAGGAGAGAGTTTGGAGTCGGATCAATTAGGAAACTATTGTAGTTTATGTTAAAGATGATAAGGGTCAAGGAGGTAGATTGTTGATTAGGTGAGTGGAGGGAAATAGTGGATGAGAGATGTTGTAAAGACAAAAACAAAACTTGGCAATTGGTTGGATATGCGGGTTGAAAAAGAGAATAATCAAAGATTCCTTTGAGGTTTTAAACCTGGCAATTGAAAGATAGAGCTTCCAATAACGTAGGGAATTTAGGGTTACAATTCTAGAATATCAAGGGATTTGAGATTCCATATAATCTAACCTGCACTTTTTTCTTTTAACAGATTAGGAAACTGAGGCCCAGGGTAATTATTTGACTTGCTTAAAGTCACACAGATCCTTTGACTTTCTACTCTACAGTTCTGTCTTTGGTCAAGATGGGTTGGTTCCATTTTTAAGATTTCAATGGGATGTTCAAATAGAGATGTAATCTCTAAAACTCATTAGTTAACTAGGAGATGGATATATAGATTTGGAAATGATTCTCACAGGATGTTTGAATCCATGAGAGCTTTTATGAGAGTGCATAGAGAAAAGGGAAGAGGGTTTAGGAAAGACCCCTAGAGGAATATATATGGATAGCACATAGATGAAATGCTAGCAAGAAACTAAGAAAGAGTAGACAGATAAGTAATTGGAGAACCAGGAAAGTCCAGGTAAGAAAAGAGTATCCAGAGGGGATGATCACTAGAGTCAAACACTATACAGGTCAAGAAGGATGAAGATGAGGTCCAGAAAAGGCTGCTGATTTGTCAGTTAAGAAATTGTTGACAACCTTAGTGTTTTGGTGAGGTCAGGATAGTGATGAAGATATGTTATGAGGATAGTGAAATGAACGTGTGAACTTTTAACATTACAGTTCTGAATGTGCATCTTTTAAAATAAAAATTATTAATGATCTTTTCCCCCCATGTTTATCAGTACTTACACATCTTCCTCTGAATTCCTGAATAAAAGTTTTCCATTGATACAAGACCAATGCATGGATCACATCTGAGAATACTTGTCTGATTTCTGTACCTCTAGCTCATTGCTTCTTTTCTAAGAGATGAGAAATTGTTTCATTACCAATTTTTTAAAGTCAGAATCCTAAGCTCTTTCAAAGTTGTTGCTTCTCTTTTCACATTATTTTCAATATAAATTGTTCTACTGGTTCTGTATCAATTCACATAAAGCTCTTCACATTTCTTTGAAACCATTATATTCATCAAGTCACATAGAACAATAAAGTCTCATTACATTTGCCTTTCAGGATTTGTATTGCCACTTTTCAATTCATGGGCACTTATTTTGTTTCTAATTTCTCTGCTACCACAAAAAGTGTTGCTATAAATATTCTTGCTCTATATAGATAACTTTTCTTTTGTCTTTGATTTCCTTTGGGGTACATGCCTAATTGTAGATATGTGAGTAAAATTGAAAGTTTAGTGACTTTAGGTGTATAATTTCAAATTGTTTCCCAGAATGTTTGAATTAATTCATAATTCTACCAGCAGTGAATTAATGACCCTGTCCTCTCCAAACTCCTCTAATAATGGCTTTTTCCTCTTTTGATATTTCTGCCTATGAGATAGAACTTCAGAATTGTTTTACTTTAAATTTCTCTTATTATTAATAATTTGGTTTAAATTTTCAAATGTTTGATTGTCTAAGCTTTTACTGAAATTCTAATATTGAAACATCATTATAACTACTTGAACTAGTTTAATAGAAAAATTTAGTTGTTAATTTCAATGAATAAAGTATATAACTTTTTTCTTTTCTTTTTCATCAATTGACCCACTTTCTCTACCTATCTCTAGCCCTTAGTAGAAGTGCTCCCTTGTGATAAATACTGATTAGATGGGTAAAGCTGAGAGAAGAGCAAAATAGGAATTGAGGAATGTGTGTGTGTGTGTGTGTGTGTGTGTGTACATGCACACATATATGTGTGCGTATATATACATATGCATATATCTATATGTATACTTTTTCAAGAGTACATGTAAGAACACATGTATAATAAGCAGCATATATGTCTATGTGTGTGTGAATATATTGGCATGTAAAAGTCTCAAGGTATATGGCCAGAGATGTGAGGGGAAATTATAAACTTTATTATTCTAAAAAGGCAACAGAAAGAACATTATTAATGATTGATCCACATGCTTGTTTTCCAATCTCTGCAACCTTTTTTTTTTTGCTTTTTGCTGAGTCAATTGAGGTTAAGTGACTTGCCCAGGGTCACACAGTTAGGGAATGTTAAGTGTCTGAGACCAGATTTGAACTCAGGTCCTCTTGACTTCAGGGCTGGTGCTCTATCCACTGCGTCACCTAGCTGCCCCTTCTCTGCAATCTTTTTATGAGAATAATGTACATACATACACAAAGGGAGTTTCTGATAAAGATATTAGGCTTTCATAAATGATAATCTGCATTAGATTACATCTTTATGGTTGCATAATTTTATTTGAATTCTAGAGATTCCAGAATCCCATTGTGCTTATTATTTGATGATTATAAAAAATTGGTATAGCAAAAATGTACTTTAAAAATGTACTCTTCCCGGGGCAGCTAGGTGGCGCAGTGGATAGAGCACCAGCCCTGAAGTCAGGAGGACCTGAGTTCAAATGTGGTCTCAGACACGTAACAGCTGTGTGACCCTGGGCAAGTCACTTAACCCCAATTGCCTCAGCAAAAAAAAAAAAAAGTACTCTTCCAGAAAGTTTTCCCCATATATTTATTTTTGCTTTTTTTGTTGAGGCAATTGAGGTTAAGTGACTTGCCCAGGGTTACACAACTAGGGAATATTAAGTGTCTGAGATCAGATTTGAACTCAGGTCCTCCTGACTTCAGGGCTGGTACTCTATCCACTGCACCACCTAGCTGCCCTTTCCCATATATATTTGAAAATCAGATATTACCTTGAAAGTTATGAGAATAGAGACAACTTTGTTTAACAATTCTCTGATAGAATTGACAAGGAGATGTATGTTTGTCAGACATTTGCCACCATCATGGAAAATAATTAATAAAAGAGTCCAATTTTAAGGGAGATTTCACATAACAATGAGAATTTCCAGGTAGGTGATATTATACTGATCACATCAAGCCTCAGAATATGATGGAGTAGTCTTCAAATCCATAATCACTCAACTTTTTGACTTATCAAAATAGAAAAATCAAAATGATGAAAATTGTTTATTGTTACACTGTATTCACTTACTTGGATAACTTAAAATTATCCTGCCATATTTTGTACAAATGTAAATTAACAATGAATTAGACCTCAGAATTGAATAGGAAACAGAGGTTTGCCTTTGAGAAGCTACAATTTTTTTAAAATTAAAGATGCATCTTATAAACACCAGTTTTCTTCTTTGGTGATGTGTAATTATGATTCATGGAGTACTGTAATCTCCAGAGAACTGAAGTTGAGCATCACCTTAAGGGCAAAGAAGAGGTCTGTGGTGAATGTGAGCAGACTAAAAAGTTCCACAAATAAGGAACCAATATAAAAGATGCTATTGGGGAGATATACAACCAAAAAATATGGGTTAGTCTCACATAACAAGTGCAAAGTATAACTGATAGCCTTTGTACTTTCTTCATTGGTATTTACGTAATATGAAAAGAATGTAACGAAAGGCCACTGGCTTACTAGGTTGAGTCCCATGACAAATTTATGGGAGAACATGGACAAGAGTCACAAAGGGTAAGTTGTAGGTTTGCATCATTGAAGAAGAATAGCCATATCATTTAGCTTTTAGATCCAGTGAAGTATCTGTATTCTGTGACCTCTGCATGGCATTCTACACTTTTGACCCTTCCTGCTAAGGCTTTTTCAGATATGTTTCACAGATGTGCCTGAGGGCAGTTCTTAAGCATATATGGTATAAAGGCTATCCCTAACAAAGAATGAAATTGTTAATATGAGTTAACAAGAAATTGAAAAGCTTTTGCACTAACAATCAGTACAGCTGGAATAAGAAGGGAAACTATAAACTTAGAAAAGCTTTTGAGAAACCACATCATTCATGATTCTTCTACCTAAATAACTAATTCTTGTCTTTTTATTGGTTATTCATTTTCTTCCACACACTTTTAAAATGGATGCTTACCAAGTTTCTGTCCTATTTCATAATCTCTTCACTCTTCATAATCTTATTACATCGCATTTTCTTTCATTCCTATAGCTTTAGCTTCTGCCTTTATTTAGATGACTCCAAAATGTTTCTCTCTCTGGCTCTCATTTTTTTTTGTTCACTTTAGACCTGCATCTCAACTATCTACAAGATAACTCCAGCTGGATATTAGATTATCTAACCTTACATTAAATGTGCCCCAGATCAAAATTATTATCTTTTGCTATAAACCTGCTCCTCCTAACTAGATTATTTCAAGGAGGGGTACCTTTACCCGCAAAATCAGAATATTAAAGCTGGAAGGAATCATTTGAGATAATTATTCTTTTAGATTCATCTTATAAAAGAGAAAAAATGTTACCTCATGTCACATTGTAAATATCAGGCTAAAATTCAAATCAAGTATTTTGAGTCTTTTGACCATAAATATTTTTCTATTACATCAAACTCTTCCTATGTTTGAAATACTGGTCTTATCTTTGATTACTCTGTTTTGCTTACTTAATTAGTTTCCAAATCCTCTTGATTCTACTTCTGATAATATCTTTAGTATTTATCTCCTCTTTGTTTCCATTAACAATATCTTATTATATAATCTTTCTACTTCTCACTTGGACTTTTGTAATAGTCTCCTAGGAGATCTTCCCAACTTCATTTTTCACTCTTTTGAGTCCATCCTTTGCACATCCTTCAGTTCAGAATTAATTTCCATTATTTGATTACAGAAAGTGAGATCAGGTATTTTTTCACAAATATGGCTTGGGGGAGAGTTCTTAAGAAAACAGAGGATAGAGATGGTCACAAATAAATTATTTCAGTTACATGAAATTGGAAAACTTTTATAACAAGAATATGTACTGGGGAGCAGAGCCAATATGACAGTGTAGCAGGAAGAAGTATATCCCAGCTCCTTCCTCACAGCACTGCCACAAAGATCAAGAAAACACACCAGATCAAGTCCTGTTCAAGAAATCCAAGAAAGAACTCAATGAGTCATTGTTGTAGTATGTAGCCCAGGTCAGCACAGCAAGACTGAGAGAGGTGTATGAACCTTAGTTCTGGCTAGAAGCATGCCTTATGGAAGGTTCAAACACTAGTTACTGAAACGACTAAGGTTGTGCACTGAGGCAGAAAGAGATCCCAGGGGCTTCTTCAACTGTTTCAGGGTATCGTTTGACAACCATGACACTCATTCTTCTGATCCTGGTCATAGATAGCGGATAATTTAGGAGAATGGAGTCTATGCTTAGGGATGGCCTTCCAAGATGAGGAGTTGGTTGTAGGTCTTGGACTGTGCACTGAAGAGAGAAACAAGTTAAGAAGTAATAGCTGTGTGGCTTTGTCTCCTGGAGGAGAGCAGAAGAGCACTTCTGCAACTTAATCTGAAGCCTGCAGTAGAATAAGCAGACAAAAGGGGAGACTAGTTCTGTCCTGTAGAACTTCCCAGCTAGTTTGATAGTGGCTGAGAAATTGGAAATTTCAAACTGGGACAAATCCATAGGCATGTTTCTCAAACCCAAATCAGAGTCAGAAATCTGTAGAACTTAGATCAGGAGGACAGTTAGCAGACTTTGTCCTGAATTATACCACTTTTGGAGCACCGAAGGCTTGCAGGTTCCTGAAAAACCGGAATGATACAACACTCAATATGCCAAGAAAGTTGGAGAAGGTCCTAAGATAACAAAAGCTCAGCTCAGATATTACCCCCAGAAGTATGCAGAGACTGGCCCTAACAAAATCCAAAGTCAGGAAGTAGGTTGTAATAATGAGTTGTTTTGGTGACAGGAAACTTGAAGCATATTCAGAAGAGAATGACTCCAAAACAATTACAAGCAAAGCCTCAGGGAGAAAAAAAAATGCAGCTTGGGCAAAAGTCCCAACCAGAATTTCTGGAAGAGATAAAACAAGAATTTAAAGGAAAAAGAACTAAAGGTAATTAAAGACTGAATGAGAGTGATAGAGGAAGAAAGTGAAATAGAAATGAGAGCTATGTAGGAATTTGCATAAAGAGAATTAACAGCTTGGAACAAATTATACAAAACTTTATGCAAGGGGGAAAACAAACTCCCTGAAAATTAAAGTTGACCCTGTAGAAGCTAATGACTTCATGAAATACAGTGAAATATTAAGACATACTATTGGCTATATAGAACATTGTTCCATATGTCTAATTATAAGAGCAGTTCAAATCAAAACAAGTCTGAGGTTTCACTCCATTAAAGATGACAAAAGATGATAATGTTGGAAGGGTTGTGGAAGAACAGTCATACTAATACTTTGTTGGTCTAGCATTGATTTGATAGAGCCATTTTGAAGCATTTCAGTCATGGAGGCTATCCAGAGATAATGTCTGAAGCCAAGAGATTTGTGGAACAAGTGTTAACCAAATTAAAAAGTACTTGCCAGGAAGTAAGGTATAAGAAGGCTGGAAAATGGGGAGGCTATATTATGAAAGGTTCTGAACACCAAACAGACATTTTTGTATTTGATTCTAAAGATAATAAAAGAATACCAGAGTTTATTGAGTGGGGGTGAAGTAGGGTGAGGGAAACTATTAGATCTATTATTTAAGAAAGTCAGTTTAATGGAAAATTGGTATGGGGAGAGATTTGAGGCAGGCAGACCCATCAGCAGGTTATTGCAGTAGTCCAGATGTGAAGTGATGAAAGCCTGCACTGTGGTATCAACAGTATCAGAGGGAATAAGAAGGCATATCTGAGAGATATTGCACAATTAAAAGTTACATGACAACAGATTGAATGGGTGTTGGTAGTAGTAAGAGATAGTGAGAAGTCAAGCTTGACAGTCCAGGTTGTGAGCTGAGGGTAATGGCAGGATAATGTTGCCTTTGACAATAATAAGAAAGTTATTGGGGGAGTATTTTAGGGGAAAAGGTAATGAGTTCAGTTTGGACTTTTAAAGTTAAAGGTTATCTACTGGACATCCAGTTCAAGATGTTTGAAAGGTATTTGTAGAAGGGAAACTGAAGGTCAGTAAAAAGAGAGAAAGATAGCTATATATAAGAATCTAAAGATTTGAGAATTATTATAGAGATAATTAAAACCATGGGAACTAATGAGATCACCAAGTGAAGTAGTTTAAAGGGAGAAGAGAAAGCAGCCCAAGACAATCCTTGTGGACACTTATGGTTAGACCGTGTGATCTGGAAGCAGATTTAGCAAAGGAGACTAAGAAAGAGTAATCAGAAAAAGAATCAGGAACAAGTAATTTCCCAAAAGTGTTGAGAGAAGAGAATATCAACAAAAGGATGTTCAACAGTGTCAAAAGTGAGCAGAGCAGTCAAGAATAAGAAAAGGCCCTTGGGTTTGTCAAGTAAGATCATTGGAGAGAATGGTATTGGTAGAATGAAAAGGTCAGAAGCTTAAGAGAAAGAGTCATCTATTGTTAAATTTTGTTACAGTGGAAAGAATAGAGGAAAATAGTGGGGATGGATGGATCAGATGAGGGTGTTTTTGGTTTTTGAAGATGAGGGAAACAAGAATATTTATAGATGGCAGGAAGGGATCGAATTAATGATAAAGTGAGAATCACAAGAGGGACCAACCTATTAGAGAAGACAGGAGGGAATGAAATTGCTTGTACAGGTAGAGTGGTTTGCTTAATTAAGAAAGACCATCTTTTCTAAGATGAGTAAAAGGAGATAGTGGGAGAAAGCATCTGAGTTTAGGAGATGAAGGAGTTCACAGTGAATATCCTCAATTTTTTTTCTATAAAATATGAAATAAGATTCTAAGCTGTGAGGAGAGGAAGAGAAGGGAGCCATGGGAGGTTAGAGGAAGGTTGAAAAAGTTTGGAAGAGCCTCTGTGGAGAGTGGAATAGTGATTTGATAAGGGAAGTGTAGGATTGCCTAGAAGCAGCGAGGTCTCAGGTGATGGTGTATGCCATGCATTTGTAGTGGACCCAGTTAGAACAGTTGCTTCATCTTTGTGTGAAAGAGCAAAGGCAATTTCCAGTGCTTAGGCTTGGATAGATCTATATGGATCTCTATCACTAGTCTTTTTCCTGAGTTCTCATTCTACCTGTTCAGGATTTTGAACTGAAATGCAGGCATCTCAAACTCAACATGTCCAAAATAGAACTCTATCTTTTCTTTTAATGCTACTTTTCTGAACTTCTAGAACTGTCCAGGATACTAGCATCCTTCTTCTAGTCACCCAGGTTCATAACTTCAGTCTTATTCCTGTCTTTTCATTCTTGTCAGTTGTCAAATCATGTTCTTTCTTTACATCTATTGCATACTTGCCCCTTACCATTGTCACAGCCACTTTCCTTGTTCAGGCCCTTTTCACCTCTTATTTGGACTATTACAATAGCCTACTTAATTGGTCTCCTTGCTTTAGGTCCCTCCCTACTTCAGCTCATCCTGACACAGCTATCCCTGTCTTGTTGCCTTTGCAAGTAAGTGCTCAATAAATGCCTCTTGATTGATTAATTGATAAGTGGTTTAAAAAAAAAATGTCCTAAATGTCTGTGCTCTTTGACCTAGAGATCCCTTTGTTAGATCTATAGCACAAGGAGGTTGAAAGATTCCATATACAACAAAATAGGTTCTTATCTAGTGGGCAATATCTAAACAAAATATGATACGTGAATGTGATGGATTGTTACTATGCTGTAAGAAATTGAGTGTGATGAATAAAGAGAAGTATAAACTTAAATGAACTGATAAAGAATGAAGTAAGCAAAACCAAGGAAACAGTGACAACAATATCAATGTAAAGAACAGCAGCCACAAAATAAAAGTGAACGTTGCAAAATTACAAAGTATATGCAAGGTCCCAAAGAAGAGAGAAGATAATTCCCTTTACTTTTTTGTAGAGGTAAGAGATACACAGGTGTGAAATTATTGTTTAGATCATTTGTCAACTTGCATTGTTGTACTTTTTTGCTCCTAGAGAAGTAAGCAGAAAAAGGAAAATAATATCTATAATGAGCACAACAATGCAAACATAAAACCAAAACTGAGTGTTGTGAAATTATAACTAAGTTTGCCTCTGGAGAAAAGCTAAGAAAACGTACTTCTTTCCCTTTGTATTTACTCATACTTGGTTGATAAAAGCAAATAAAGAAGCATTTTTAAGGACTTACTGTGTACAAAGTGCTGTGCTAAGTGCTGCTGGAAACAAATTCAAAAGGAGAAAAAGTTCTTTTCCCTTGCATTCTAATAGTGGAAGATAATACATGTAGGGTAGTGGTATCTTGAAGGAATGTTTTGGTAAATCATAGAGATATTGGGTGAACCATAGAGTAGTAGATCCATTCTCATTGCTATTAATGATTTGATTATGAGTCTAGAACTGGGAAAATAGTCTATTTGCTTAGTGACAGATTAGATAGCAAGAAAATGACTGGGGTATAAGATGAAGCAAGGCTAGAGCCATCTTAGATATAGTTATTCAGAGGCACCAAGAGAACAGCATGAGCCTTTGGGTAAGAGCTCAAGATTTGAAAGGATTAACTTTTCTAGGATAATGGTCTTTGGTTTGGAGTGTACAGCAACATGGTGGATGGAAAGAGAATGCTCCTACTGTAGAGTGATGTGTCAATTTTGCTGACCTGATTTTTTTCTCCTCTTTATTAAAAAAAAAAAATCTTTGTCACAGGAGATGATTTTGCTTTACAGAAAGGATTGGAGTAGGGAGAAGGTATATTTTGCAAAGAAGCTAATATAAAAACAAAAAAAATCAGTTTAAAAAAAAAAAAGAATCTCCAGTGGGTCCCTATTAACCATCAGATAAAATTGAAATTTCTTTGCCTAGAAATTTAAACCCTCTATATCTCTATATCTTTGTTTTCCAGCCTTAATTCATATTATTTTCCTCTTTGCATTCTAAACATGATCCATTGCAATCAAACTGAATCACTCTGTTCCCTTAGTAGTTCTCCATTATGTTTTCTGGTTTCTGTGCTTTTACTCATCCCACTTTTACTCTGTCCCAATCTGCATGCTGAATTTTTACCCATCCTTTAACATCTGACTTAAAATAATTACCTCTTCATGAAACCTGTGTTCCCTTATTAGGGACAACCTTCACTGTCAAAGCACAGTGCTCATATTATACTTTTTTTTTCTTTTTTTGCCTCTTTAGTATCTTAATTAAACCAGAATCATAGCACAGTATTCAGCATAATTGTATGTTTTTCAGTACATTTTTGTTGTGTTTGGATTCCTCATCAGTTGCAGTTGGTACCCTTTTCCCACAATCATTGGCTTGCCTCATTTTGTTTCTTGTTTCCCCCTCAGCTTTAGAGCAGCAGTGTGATGAGCACCGGAAAAGAGCCAAGGAACTGAAGCATAAATCCCAACACCTGAATAACGTACTAATGACTTTGACCCCTGTCTCTCTTCCACCACCCATGAAACGTCCCCGACTTACAAGGGCTACATCTGGGCCAGCTGCCATAACCTCTCAAGTACTGACCCAGTCTGCACAGATAGCCCTCACTCAAGGAGTACCAGTCTCTCAGCTTGCCAACCTACCACTGAGCAAAGTGGTATCTACTCTTCCATCTACCATGTTGGGGAAAAGTTCAACCCAAGTTTCTCCTGCTAGTTCCCCAGCCTCACCACTACTTGGGGGATATACTGTACTGGCCTCTTCAGGTTCTAATTTCCCCAGCACTGTGGAGATCCATCCTGATGCTTCCAACCTCACTGTACTCAGCACAGCAGCAATGCAGGATGGAAGCACTGTGGTTAAAGTGGTGAGCCCTTTCCAACTGCTCACTTTGCCTGGCTTGGGCACCACCATACAGAACGTAACA
Organism: Myrmecobius fasciatus; assembly: GCA_023553655.1. Lineage (NCBI taxonomy): Eukaryota > Metazoa > Chordata > Mammalia > Dasyuromorphia > Myrmecobiidae > Myrmecobius > Myrmecobius fasciatus. The sequence goes on from JAJPUD010002006.1 coordinate 271,896, forward strand.
CAGGTATCTCCTAGTGGTAGTACAATTGTGACCGTGCCATCTAGCGCTGTGGAGAGTGGGGCAACATCAGAGGAGCATACCACCATTGAGGTAACCACGGTGTCAGAAGATCATGATCAGAAGTAAAAAGAATAAAAAATTTTTTAAAGAAGGAAATGGACCTGTAACAGAACACTTAAAAATGGATTGTGTCTTTGAGAGCTGCCTTTTCCCAGTCTGCTGCAGAGTTAAGAAAATGAGGGTAAAAAAGGTAGAAGGAATCAAAACTTGGAGATAACTTGGCTAAAGTGGGTAATGATGAGGCTGCTGAACCAAAGAGAGAGAAAAAGAGAGAGAGAGAAAACACCAAAAACAAACAAAAAAGGGTTAGATGAATTATTACAACTTATAAAAAGTTTTCAAGTACTAAACTTTTCTCCCCCTTTTTTCCTGGGATATGTATTTTTCCATCTATTGCTTAATAACATGGTTTCATGTTTAAAAGTAGCAGGAAAATGACTAACAAGAAGCAAGTCCAGGTAAAATAGGAGGGTGGAAGAAAAGTAGAGGATGGAAAATATTGGAGAGATATTTGTAAATGTGGACCTAAAGAACCTCAGGAATATATTGATTGTCTAAGAGTAACATTACATATCAGTTCTTGGGGTTTTGATCCCAGGGTTTTCTGTCGCTTTCTTGTCATTTCCTGTGAAGGTTAGTTTGGTTTACAGCATAGGGTATGTGGTAAAGTTCAGTTAATGCATTTTTGCACCAGATGAGGTCTATATAAGACTTAGGAGCTTGGGGTGGCAAATACCTGCACAACTTGGTGCAAATCAGTAGTCACATGTGCCTGTTTTTGTTTTTTTTTTCCCAGTTCTAGCCAAGTTCCTTGCCTGAGGTCTGAGAAGTGTTCAAGGGAAAAAAAGGGACAATAATAAAGGTCTTGGGGACCATACCCAAGTGTGGAAAATCCATGGATCCTATGGATTTGGTGTCTTCCCACAGTTTTTCTGTAGGTTTTAATTTGGATAGTTTCCTTCCTTCCCCTTCCTTTTATAATTATATATACATTATATTTTTATATAATGTATACGTGTACACACACAGGTCTGGGATAAAACTTTAGAGGAATCTTTCAAGGTGCAAGTGAATGAGTTCAAAACAGGCCACATTGAGATACAAACTTCCTTTCTCTATCTCAAGATGGGTACTAAGAAGGGAGAGGGCATAAAAGGGGCCAATAAAGAATATTTTACCCCCAATCTAGGAAGATTGAGCTAATGAGTCAGTCTATTTGTCCTATATATGATCCTGACTAGGCCAGATTAAACAAGTAGTTTGAATATTTCAAAAAGAATCATTTCAACATTCAGGGAAAGTTAAATTTGTAACATTTTTAACAAAAGAATGCTAGATATATAGGTTTCCTAAAATGACTCTGGAGTTTGTATGTTTTATATTTTTAAATGGCCTAGCATTGTGTTGGAATCCTTAGCAGATAATCTCATAAGTTTATCTGAACCAATAGTGAAAATTCTTGGGCTACTTTGTTTTTCTCTATGCTAGGACTTGGGGACCTTGTTCTGAGAAGTAAATCTGGCTTTTTAGTGGCCATCACAACAGCTAGTAGGTTTTTAAAAAATTGTGTTACATTCACATGTAGTAAAGAAGTAAGGGGACTTAAGTAAAGGGAACTTAAGAATACATCTATCATCTAGGAACCCAGTATGATTAGGCTTTGCCCAGTGTTGGGATATACCATATAGATATTAAAACAATAACAGGTTACCAGAAACATAACTTAAGATTTTGATAATAGTAGGGCACTCAACTCTTTGTAAATCTATGAATAAGGTACATACAGTTTATTAAATGTTACTGGGTTATAAGATTTAAATTTGGTGGTTACTCAGTGTTGCTTTCATACCTCACACATGCAGCTTTTTAGCATAGATTTATCTTCAGAGCCACCACTATAGCACACTTTGTCAGACAGCCTGACTATCTCTGCCACCTGAGCCTTCAACAACTGGAAGTCTGGTGTATACAAATCCTTTTAAATAGCAGAGTTGGATATGCCTAAGAGCACTTCTTTGGATTTGCCAATAATATTTAAATCATGAAATCCAACTGGCTATTCCTAAAAGTTTAAAACAGCACAAAAAGATGGCTGCAGAAAGATCATGTGCAGTGAAAGTGTTTCCTACTCTGGGATCTGGGTTTAAGAGGACCCTGCTCATAGTCAGAACATAGTAAGGAAACAAACCATTGAATTCTGCTCGATTGTGAGGTCATGAGCAACTTGCTGAGGTGTTCTGTGTTCAGTGTCATATGCGTAAAGGAAAAGCATTGCTCATAAGATACTCTCGAGCTGCCAGAGAGACTAATCTTAGAATAAAGAATACAAATTACATTCTGGGTCAAAGAAAAAGTTATTTTTCATTAACCATCTTTGAAGTTTCCCTTGCCTTTTTTCTTTTCTTTTCTTTTTTTAAAGAAGGGAAAAATTCTTAAGACTAAGGATGTTTTCTTTCAGGAAAATATCTTGCAGTAATCTGGAAGATCAAAGTGCCTGAGTCACAATTTTAAATTTGGAAATTCTTGGGATTTAAATGATTATTTTTTGTAATTTTCTGGCCTTTGCTGACTCCTAAATTCCTTCTTCAAATTATCCCCTGATTTATTGGGAAGGATTGATTAGCTCCAGAATGTGTTATTCTTTCCAGCAGCCTCATAGCTTATTTCAGGGAGCTTGGTAATAAGGAAGTTGAAGTCTGTCAGGTATAATTTCTCAAGAAAAAGAAGGAAGTGAAAATATTTATTGAAGTGATTTTTCTTATACTTATTTCTGGCTATAGAGTGTGTCCTGTGTTGTAAGTTTACTTTATTAGGGCAGCTAAAAGTATACAATCTCATCACTGGTCTAAAATATATTTTTCTTTGTTTGTGCATGCACGTGTACTTGTGTGTGCATGTATTTTGAAGGAAATTTTGGCCATAGCCCAGTTCCTGCCCTCATAGACTAATTATGCCTTTGCTTATAGGTCAAACCAGTTAACATTTGTTTCCTATAACAGTCTTGCAGCCCAGCAGCCCTTTCATTCATTGTCTGAGTAGTGACTATTGTGGGTATCTTTTTCTTACGTACATCAGGGCTACATGAGGAGGCCAGTAGATCACTCATTGTTTCTTTACTCTTATTTAAAGCCATTATTAGAAAACTGACTTAATTTAAAGTAGTGTGGCTTCAAGTGGAGCTTATTTTAAATGCACCACACTATATTCCTACTTCGAATTGATTCATATACAAATCTCTTGGTTTTTCCTAAGACATTCCCACTTCTCCATTGTGGCTTTCATCCATTACTGCTTCTCTCTCACCGTGTCAAATTACTGAAGCCCTGGTATCCTCTCTGTTAAACTTTGTTCACTTTTCTGTTATGAGTCATTTGGTTACATACCAATATTGACTTAATTATAGATACTCACTTTTAAAATAATTTTTTCATGCTTCAGTTATGAGTCATATTACCTGTAGAAATTTGATTATACTTGATATAATTAGTTTAAGGAACTAAAAGGGAGTGGTGGTATTGACTCATTTTCTTATATATGATGTAACAAATCTAAGTCCAAAGGCTAAATGTTCTCTCAGTGCTGTAGGTTAAAGTATACCTACCACTTTCATTAAGCCCTGTAGCCTTACTATGTTAGCAGTGGTTCAGCAGGCCAATCTAGCAACAGTTTTTTTCTGATGCTCATAGAATCCTATGCTGATCTTGTCAATGTCCTCAATCTTGAAGGCTCTGTATACACAGTGAATCAGACTTAACAATAGTCACCCTCATATTTTCCTTTCTTAATGGGGTGCTGTTGGGATAAGAATCATGTCACTAATAAAAAAATGGTTGTTACCCTTGGGAAAAGCCTTTCATATGGTTTTCTATTTTAAATGCCTAATTGCACTCTATCCTTTTCACGCTGTCTATATAACATCCATGGTCCTTTCTAGCTCTAAATCTATGATCCTATGATCTTTAATAAATGAAGCTAAAGGACTAAATGGAGTTAAGTGGGTTAATTTCACTTTTTTTCTTAAAGCAAGAGCAGGAAACCTTTCCCTCCCTGCCCCTTTTTGATCTATTGACCCATGAGAGGGAAATTCAGTTTTACAATCTAGCACAAATCAAAAGCAACAATGAAGTGCCACAAACAAAATTTAAAAATTTGTTGCTTATTGTTAACATGTTCTCAACTTCAACTTCATGGTTTTGCTAACTCTGTTCCCTCACTCCACTACCAGTACCTTTAAAGAGTTGGTAGACCACAAACACTAAAAAATGCTTTTCTAAAAGTACATCTTTTAAAGACCTGTATTTTTTTTTAAGGACTTGCCACTGTCTAGATAAAATCAAGCAGAGGACAACCCCAGATCTTTGGGCCATAGTCTTAGAGAATGATGCTACCAGTTTAAGTTTCTAACATAATTAGTAAATGATTTTCTCTTAAAAGGAAGAGATTTTTTTTTCTTAATGTGTGAAGGTATGGATCCATTTGTTCTTTACAATGATTTTTGAGCCCTGTCAATAGTGACTCCTTAGTTAACTTTTAGTATTCATTGCACCTAATAAAAGATGACTTCAACTGAATAAAAAGTTCTTGTTATTTTCAAACCCTTAAGTAATATTTTAATAATTGAATCTTTTGCTTCACTTGGAAATAGGGGGCCAAGGCCAAGATGTGGTATCAGATAATGAAAGGGCCTGGATTAGGAAAAGTGTGATTTCTGGAACATATTGATACTTACAGAAATCATACCCCACTTAAACTCATCTACAAGCTAATTATTGCTTCTGTAGCTAATATTTTCATATACAGCAGCACACAGCAGGCCCCTCCCCCAAACCCTGCTCTTTCTATTTAATTTATGTAAATTAAAAGTGTAGCACATGTACTCTATATACTGTCTTTTTAGGACACAGGTCCCAGTTAGCATTGTTTCTCTTCACCTACCCCCTCAAAGGATACTGCTCTCCTTACATGGGTCAGGACTTTAACCCTAAAACTAAAAGTAAGAATACTCTGAAACTGTGTACAAGAGACAGGTTTGCCATAAAATAAAAACTGTAAATATAGACAGACTGGTTTTATTTGGCTTCCATTTTCCAGAAGATCTGGAATTGAAAGTTGCTTTTCCTAAGAGAATATTTGTTTCCTATCAGTGCCTGCTCAGAAATGATTTGGGAGGAAGGGTTGACATTTTGAGTTCTGTTTTGTATATTGTTTTTGCCAGTATCTGCTTGATATTTTGATTTAAAATAAAAATTTCTTTTTCATATCTGGTGTCTCCTGGTTATTGAGGATCTTTTAATTAGGTTTAGTTTAAAACATTGTTATCTTTTATTTTTGTTTTCTATTTTTTCAATTACATGTAGAAACCATTTTTAACATGTGTGCTTTTTCTTTTTCTTTTGAATTCCAAATTTTCTCCTACACTCCTTCCCCTCCTTTTTATTAGGAAAGCAAGCAAATTGATATAGGTTGTATATCATATAGATTATATATATATATATATATATATATGTATATATATACACACACACATACATACACACACATACCCATCTATAACCAGTTTATACACACACACACAGAGAAAACATTTCCATATTAGTCATGTTATAAAGGAAAACAGCCTTCCCTCCATATCCCCCAAACTTCCCACAAACCAAGCAAAATAAGCTTAAAAATTATTCTTTGATTTGCATTTAGACTACATGAGTCCTTTCTCTGGAGGTGGATAGCATTTTTCTTCACAAGTCATTTGGAATTATCTTAGATTACATATTGCTGAAAATAAGTCATTCACAGTTGATCATTATACAATAGTGTTTCTGTGTCCATTAAAAAATATCCTGCTGTATAGTGTCAGCTCTTAAATGCACTTGAAAAACATTTGGTATATAATAGATTTAAAAGAAAATCAGGGAATTCATATTTGAATAAAGATAAACATTAAATTTTTCTAAGTGCTAGACATGACCACACACTAGAGATACAGACTAAATGAGTCTGCCCTCAACGATATTCTAATGGGAGATGGGGGTGGGTAATATGTGGGATGCAACATTTATACATAGTAAGTAAATTAAAAGTAGTTTACAGAGATGAAGATCATAACAGTTCAGAGAATCAGGAAAATCCCCTTTTGTAGGAGGTGACTTTGAAGGAACGTTTTGAAGGAAGTTAGGAATTCTAGGAAGTGGAGGTGAGGAGAGAGAACACTCCATCCAGGTTGGGAGTGGGATGGGGTTTGAGAAAAGTCTCAGAGATAGTCTGAGCATGGCTCAGAAGCAGAAGGCAAAATGTGGCATATGGGAAACTATCAATTCCCTTCTAACTCACCTACAATCTGGCTTAAGTTCTCATTTAACTGAAGACTCCTCTCTCCAAGGTTATTAATAATCTCATAATTGCTGATATTTAATGGCCTTCTCTCAATCCTTTTTGACCACTCTGCAACTTTGACATAACTGCTCCCTTCTGAATACTCTCTTCTCTCTACATTTTTGTAACACTGCTTTCTCCAAGTTCTACCAACCTGATTTTCTTTTTCAGGCTCCTTTGCTGGATATTTTCCATGTCATTCCCCACTTCTACTATACTATATCACTGGAAATCTCATCAGCTCCTAAAGATTCATTCAGTTGTCCTCTTGATGCAGATAATTCTCAGATCTGTGTCTATCTCCAAGTTCCCATCACTAAGTTGAACTGGACACCAGAAGGTCATCTGAAACTCGATGTGTACAAAAAAACTCACTATTCTCCCTTGCCAAACATTTTCCTCTTCTGAACTTTCTTCTTACTATCATAAGTACCATCATCCTAGTTACCTACACTAGAAAGGTGGTTATCATCCTCAACTCCTCACTCTTCATGTCACCTAACCAGTTTCCAAGTCATGTCCTATTTCCACATCTGCTGGGAATCTTCCCCCCTCACTACTCAGCACTCATACAGTCACCACCCTAATTCAGACCCTCTTTACCTGGATGATTGCAGTACCCTTTCCAGTTGCTCTCCCTGATTCTAGTTTCTCTACACACCAACTCATCACTAAAACTTGTCTGATCATGCTAGCCCCAATATGCAGTGAATTCCAGTGATTCTCTCTTAGTTCCAGGATCAATTATAAAATCTCTTTAGCTTTTAAAGGCCTTCACAACCTGGCCCCTTCCTACTCTTCAACATGTTTATTTTTTTTTTTTCCTCCACACAAGCTGTGCTCCAGCTATGTTGACCTTGTACATGATCTTCCACTTCCTAATCCCAATCTTTTTTTCCCTGCTGATTTCATATTTGAAATATTCTCCCTCCTTACCTTTGCAGGAGACACCGAGTATTAACTAGGAATTTAATACTAGGGAATTTAATAAATACTTCAACAAATACTGTTGGCTTTTCTCCATTTTTTAAAGTTGTTCATTCTTTTTTCAGTTGTATCCAACTCTTTGTGATACCATTTAGGGTTTCTTGATAAAGATGCTGGAGTGGTTTGCCATTGCCTTCTCCAAGTCATATTACAGATGAGGAAACTGAAGCAGAGTTAAGTAACTTGCTCAAGTCACACAGCTAGTAAGTGTCTGAGGCTAGATTTGAACTCAGGAAGATGAGTCTTTCTGACTCTAGACCCACCACTCTATCCACCTTTCCTTTAATGTTTATCTCAAATCCCATCTTCTTTTAAGAGTTCTCCTGGCTTTCTCCCATCACTGCAAGTGCCTTCCCTCTGGTATTGTATTCAATTTATCAGCAACACTAACATTTAAATGTTGTACAGTATATTTAATTTCCAAGCTTTCTTTACCAATGCAGTTGAATAACTTCTATAACTTTAAGGTTTTTTAGAGCTGCCTCAGACATTGAAAGTTTAAATGACTCCCAAGATTACAGAATGAGTTTGTATTAGAAATTGGACTCTTAAGACTGGCCCTTTACTCATTACAGCAACCCAAACTACTGATTTTCTCTTTAAATTAGTTTAGTAGTGACCATATATCTTTAAAAATAAGGATACTTCTATTTGAAATAACTAAAACTTTGTTCATTTACCTTTTTTGTACAAACTATACTCGTTTTTTTAATTCTCAAATTTCTTTATGTAAAATTTACCTTCTTTCAAAATCTGGCTCATGAAAGTGACCAATGCTTTTGTTTTTTGATAATTTAATTTAATTGTGAATACAATACCAACTTTATTATAATTTCCTTTCCCCATGTGCTCAAATCATAAATATGTCATATTTGTCAAACAAAAAGTATTTATTAAACAATGATATTAATATTGAGAGAATTATTCATTGTATTTTAAACCAATATATATAGTTGTTTCCTGTTACTAAGAATAAGTAGGCAACTTTTATTTTCAACTTGGTTCTACATTTACATGCAGCATACCTATGACAAATAAAAATGCATTGTTAGGAATGAAACAACAAAATTGTAAAATAAACAAAGCTTGTGTTTACTTGTCTTAAAACCTAAAACACTGGCTTTCATTGAATGACCAGTAATAGCACTGACTGAAGCCTTTGTGGCTCTTTGTTTAGGTTTTGTTGGCTTAGGATGAGTATAAATATCAATTATTTTTTGTTTGGGCCAGAAGTTCTGAGAGTCTTCCCTTCCCAGAATATCTTTGTGATGGTAAATTGGGGTATCTTTGATCTCGACTCTTACCCAGGTCTTAGTCATTGAATGGGCATTGCTTCAGATCAACTGAAACCTGGGAAAGACCTAAATTTAGAAAAGTCTAAGTCACTTACTGCATCCTGGGTCGTTGCTGTCTTCTTGACTTTGTCTTTCTGCTGGACTCTAATGATTCTGGAAGGAAAAGTAAGGCTGACGTCTTGCACAGCTCTACCTTGTTCATGTGCAACTTAAGACCTTAATCATCTTGTAATGTCATTTTCCTTTTCGAGAACTAAGGATGAACAACAATGCCCAATTTAAACTACATATTTTGTTCTTTATATATGTTGTCTCTTTGGTTGAAATGTGAACTCTGTGAGGGCAAGCACTATTTTTGCTCTTCTTCTGTTAAGATATTAGGAAACACCCTGTTTTCCAGAGATAAGGCCCAGCAAGCTAGCTTTGCCCTGAGCTTGACATAACAACAATTCTTTTCCTTTACCTTCTGAAACTGATGGTCCCTGAGCTTGGGCAAGCACTAGCAGGCTCAGCCCTGCTGTGAGTAGTCTTATTGTCACTAGGCAATCTTGCCTCACTGTGGCTATTATAACTCCCTGTTGCTGTTGTGCCTCACTACTGTTGCTACACTACACTGTTTGACTCTTTGTCTAGTCAGTCACAAGTATATAAATCAAGGTTCAGCCCCACGAACGTGGGTCCTCTCACTAGGGGTGGGGCCCTAGCACATGGGGCCTTGTTGGCAAGCCATCTCCCTCACTTTGAAATTAAACTTCTGTTTGATTCCTGACTCTAGCCTGTTCTATTTGACTCTGGCCACCCACAGGTTAGAGGCCAGTTCCATCCAGTTGACATTAATTAGTGTCAGAAGTGGAATTAGACTTGGAACCGGGCCAATGGACGCTCTAGTACCAGTGGAAATGAACTAGGTGCCACCAGAGATTTATTTCCCTGGAGTCCTCCTACTCCGCCCCCTCCCAAACTGGTGAGTCCTTTGCCCTTGTCCCTGCTCCAATCCTCTGAGTTCCCGCCTTGGTCCAGCTTGCCATTTTTTGCAAGGAAAATTCTAGGGTCCTGCCAATGACCCAGTTTGTCTTGGGTCAGTCTTTCTCCATGCCTCTTTTTTTTTTTTTTTTTTCTTCCTTAAACTGCATGCCTCTGTAAAATTGAACCCATCTGCCTCTGTATGGATTGCACACTTTGTTAAAACTATGTTTCTGTATGTCTTGTCGTTTTCTCTGTGCTGGTAAAAATGTTTGGTTCATGTTTGTGTTATGAGCTAGATTCTGTTACCCTGAAAGATTTAAAATTCAGCCTATAGCCAGAGAGTTTAGAAGACTGGGAAAGATTAATGGACTTTTCACAACTGAAGCATTGTCCCAGTAAGAAAGGCTAATTCCTACTTTAGGCTTTCCATGAGAGATTAGGATATAAGGAGGAAAAAGAAAAAAGACATTTTTTTCCCTGTCATTTCGGCTTTAGTTATGTTGGATTTTTTGGAAAAAAAAAAAGTCAGAAATCCAAGTTTGTAGAACTGCTAAAAATCTCAGCATGTTTTGGAGGTTTGAAGAGTTATTCTTTTTTTTTTTCTTTTTTGCTGAGGCAATTGGGGTGAAGTGACTTGCCCAGGGTCACACAGCTGTTATGTGTCTGAGTCACATTTGAACTCAGGTCCTTCTGACTTCAGGGCTGGTGCTCTATCCACTGTGCCACCTAGCTGCCCCGAAGAGTTATCATTCTTAAGCTTGCAGGAGACAATTGGATACTTTGGGGGTAATTCCAGGAACTAGCTCCCTTTTGAAATACCTTAGTAAGTTGTGATGTATCATTGTAGAATTTAAGGAAAAAAATAATGATTAGATGTTATAAAATTGAAAAGTAAATGGCAAGATTAATGGCTTCATTGTTTTAGAGCAATGAAGGAAAGCAGCTAGTTTAGAAGTAATCACAATGACAAAAAAAAAAATGGTAAACAGTTTGTGCCTTATAAGCAACTTTAGTTAAGCTTTCCTAGACATTTCTAACCATGAAAAGAAAAAATGTTGTTCAAATCAAAGATCTTTTTTAACTACTGCAGGTCAGAGGATCCCTTTGTCTACTATCCCCCCCCCCCTTAACTCTTCTTATCTCAGATCAAATTCCCAAATAAAGGTATTGGAAAAATGCTAGAAAATTGTCAGGAAACTTGAATTACATTCTAGTTGCAGAAATTTATTAGCTGTGTAATCTTAGGCAAGTTATATATGTTTGCCCCAGTTTCCTGATCAGTAAAGAGAAAAATAATAATGGTACCCACCTCCCAGGGTTATTGTGAGATCAAAATAATATAATGATTATAAAGTGCTTAACATGAGAAGGCATATGGTAATCACTATATTATTTTTATTGCCTTAATTGAATGTAATTGTTCTATAACTGATAATTCTAAAATGGTTTTAAAATGTCAAAGATAATAAGATTAATGATTTTTATGTGGGGATAATTTAGAAATGCAAGTAACTGAATTGCTATCATGAGGAGTTTTGTTTCATGTTTTAAATACATGATATTTGTGTTATTATCGTATATCCAAATTCTCTTATATTGTGAAATGTGAGAGACCAATGTAACAGAAATGCTGTTAGACAAAACAACTTTTTAATCTGGAATATCTAAATAACATTCACTAGAAATCTAGGGGTTTAGTGGACTGCAAATCAACATGAATCAATGAATAATGAATCAATAAAGATATAGTCAATAAATTCAATTTTATGCAGATCAAGAGAGATCCTCTGTCTAGGAATAACTAGTTCTTTTTTAAAAAAATATTATTTTTTTTCCAATTGTATGTCAAGACAATTTTTGGTATATTTATTTACAAGATTTTGAATTCTATATTTTCTCCCTTCCCATTTTTTAAAATGGCAGGTAATTTGATATGTTATATATGTGTGGTTATGTAAAACATTTCCATATTAGTCACAAATGTGAAAAAAGAAACAAATCAAAAGGAAAAAACCCATAAAAAATAAAGTGAAAAAAAATGCTTCAATCTACAATTAGAGTGTATCAGTTCTTTCTTTATCCAGATATGGATAACATTTTCCATCATGGCCCTTGTATATTTGTCTTGGATCATTGTGTTGATCATTATACAATGTTGCTAATATTGTATACAAACAATGCTAATATTGTATTCTGCTCATTTCATTTTTGTAACAGTTTATATAAGACTTTTCATGTTTTTCTGAAATCTATCTGTTCATCATACTATTCCATTTTAGTCCTAAGTCACAATTTGTTCAGTCATTCTCCAACTGATGAGCATTAGGATTTACTGGTTCTACTGGACTTTGCCCGATCTGATCACATTTGGAGTATAATGTTCAATTCAGCAAGGTAATTTAGGAAATGCATTAATAAGACAATTTTTAGAGGATTTCAACCAAGATAGTAAAAAGATTTGAATTGGAGGACGTGTAAGGAAACTGTGAAGATATTTGAAAATGAAGAAGTGAAAATGTAGAGGAAAATTATAGTTGTTTACAAGTATGTTAAAGACTTTTCTATGGAAAAAAGATTAATCTTGTTCTGTTTCACTCAAAAATAAGAACTAAGTGCGATGAGTGAATTGCTGACAGCAGATTTAGGCCTTATAATGATAAGAATTTTCCAAAAGTGAAATGAATTCTTCTGGAAGATAGTAGGTTCCCCTTTGCTGGAGATCTTCAAGAAAAGGGCAAATAGATGATCATTTTTTGCATATATTGTAGAATAGAATCTTGTTTAGATCTCATTGGATTAGATGGCCTTTGAGATCTCTTTTTACTTTTGAGATTTTGTGATCTCCCTAACATGCAGGAAGTCTTCCTTTAGAGTTTTTAATAATTTGCTGATATCAATGCTATGTTCAGGTCGACTATTCCCTCATTCTTACTCCATGGAAAGCTCATTTCCTTTTCCAATCACACATCAATCATACATACTGAAAATTATGTGGTTCTAAATTTTTAAAAAAATGTTTTCCTCCAAATTACATGTAAAAACAATTTTAACATATGTTTAAAATTTTTTTTTGAGTTCCAAATTTTCTCTCACTTTCTCCCCTCACTTGAGAAGACAAGCAATTTGATATGTTATACTACATGTGCAGTCATAAAAACATTCCAAATTAGTCTCATTATGAAAAAAAACAGACCAAAAAAAAACTTCAAGAAAAATAAAAAAATATATATGATTTTATCAGCATTCAGACTCCAGTTCTTTCTCTGGAGATTGATAGCATTTTTTTCTCATAAGACTGTCAGAACTGTCTTAAATCATTGTATTGCTGAAAAGGTGGTCATTCTCAACTGATCATAATACAATATTGCTATTACGGTGTATAGTATTCTCCTGGTTTTACTTATTTCACTTTACATCAAAATTCATGTAAGTCTTTCAAGATTTTTCTGAGAATATCCTGCTCATCATTTCTTATAACACAATAGTATTCCATCACAATCTTATACCATAATTTGTTTGCCATTTCCCAATTTATAAATATACCCTCAATTTCCAACTTTTTTGTCACCACTAAAAGAGCTGCTATAAGCATTTTTGTATATAGAGGTCTTTTTCTTTTCTTGTTTTTGTTTTTTATCTCGGGATTACAGGGTTAGTAGTGGTATTACTTGGTCAAAGGGAATACATGACTTTATAACATTTTGGGCATAGTTTCAAATTGCTCTACAGAATGTTCAATTTTGTTTACCACTTCACCAATAGTTCGTTAGTGTCTCAATTTTTCCACATCCTCTCCAACACTTGTCATTTTCATTTTCTGACATATTAGCCAATCTGATAGTTGTGGAATGATAGTTCACAATTTCATCCACAATGTATTAGTGTCCCAGTAGGAAAGAAAAATCAAAAGGGATTCTGTAAGATTAAATTGTTTACATTGCTACATGGGAATATGATATTTGTAATTCCTAAAAAGTTTCTTGTTATTAGGGCAATTAGAAGGAGTATATATAGCATGGGTATATATTGAAAATGATGGAACATTTATCAAAAAATATAAAATTAGGGAATGAAAAAAAAGATGAATGCATTGGTAAAAGGGGAAAGAAGATAGAATGGGGTAAATTATCTTACATAAAAGAGGCCACAAAGAGATATTGCAGTGGAGGAGAATATAGAGGGAAGGAGTGGAGAGAAAATCTATGAATCTTACTCTCATTAGAATTGACTCAAATTGGGAATAATATGCACACACAGTTGGATATAGGAATCAATCTTATCATACAGGAGAATAGGAAGGGAGGGGGTCAAGAGAAGAGAAATGAAAAAAAGGAGAGTGCATTGGAGGAGATAAAAGTCAGAAACGAAATACTTTTGAGAATGGATAGGGATAAGAGAGAGAAAGAGTAGAATAAACAGGGAAAATAGGATAGAGACAAATACATAGTAATACTCATTTCTCAATTATATAAAGAACTAAATCAAATTTATAGAAATAAGCGCCATTCCTCAGTTGATAATGGTCAAAGGATATGAACAGGCAGTTTTCAGGCAAAGTAATCCAAGCTATCTGTAGTTATAGCCATATGGAAAAATGTTCCAAATCAAAGCTTAAACTGTGAGTCAAGACAGTCTTGTATTTGAAAGTCAAATCTTTTTTTTTTAATCAAGAATGCTTAAAAGTCCTCAATTTCATTGAATATCCATTTTCCCCCCTCAAAGAATTATACTCAATTTTCTTGAGTAGATGATTCTTGGTTTAAATCCTAGGTTGGGTTTTATATTATATTTCAAGCCTTCTGATCCTTTGGTGTAGAAACTACAAAATCTTGGGTTATTTTGATATTTGTAGCTCCATGATATTTGAATTGTTTCTTTTTGGCTGCTTGCAGTATGTTCTCCTTGACATAGGAGCTTTGGAATTAGGTTATAATATTTCTTGGAATTTTCATTTTAGAATCTCATTTAGGAAGTGACCAGTGCATTTTTTCAATTTCTATTTGACCTGTGGTTTTAGATTATCAGGGCTGTTTTCCTTGATAATTTCTTGATAAATGATATCTAGACTTTTTTTTTTGATCATGGCTTTCAGATAATCTACTAAGTCTTAAATTATCTATCTTGTATCTATTTTCCAGGTCAGTTATTTTTCTAATGAAATACTTCATATTTTCTTCTATTTTAAAAAATTCTTTTGATTTTGCTTTATTGTCTCATTAAGACATTAACTCCAATTTGTCCAAATCTAATTTTTAAGCAATTACTTTCTTCAGTGAATTTACCTCCTTTTCCATTTGACTGATTTTTAAGTTCCTTTTTTCAGTGATTTTTTAAAAAAAATTTTTTCCATTTGGTCATTTCTGCTTTTCAAGGCATTCTTCACTTCATTTTTTTTTTTACCACTTGATCTATTTTATTTTTAAGGTGTTATTTTTTTCTTCAGTATTTTTTTTGTGCATTTTTCTTACTAAGCTGTTGACTCCTTTTTCATGATTTTCTTGCATCACTCTTATTTTTCTTCCCCAATTTTCCTTTTATCTCTTGATTTAAAAAACCTTTTTTTATGAGCTCTTCTATGGCCTGAGAACAATTAATATTTTTCTTTAAGGCTTTGGATGTAGCAGTTTTGACTTTTTTTGTTTTCTTCTGAGTTTGTGTTTTGATCTTACCTGTCACCATAATAACTTTCTCTATATAGTCAAGATCTTTTTTTTGCCATTTGCTCATTTTTTCAGTCTATTTGTTGACTTTTAATTCTATGCTAAAGTTGGGCTTTGCTTTTGAAGTGAAGAAGGCACTGTCCCAAGCTTCAGGTTTTTTTGTTTGTTTGTTTTTGTGGCTGTTTCAGAGATAATTCTTGTGCCCTGTACAATTCTTTTAAGGTGGTATGATTTAGGGAGAGATCACATCACCTTGGATGGATGAGTTTACTATGAACTTTCACAACAGAGTTTAGAATATGCCTTAGTAAACAAACTTCTAACTTCCTTACCAAAAAGAGAAAAGATGGTTGCCAAAAGTAACCCAGATTAGAATATAAATTCATTTGTAAATCTTATTAAAGAAAGATGGTGGATGATTGTAAGCTGTATCATCTTCTAAAACAGGAAAAAAAAGTATAAGGATAAAACCAGGTTTAATAAAACCAGTTGGAAAAAATATCCAATGATGCAAAGTTCTATTAAAGTCATTCAAGGATGAAAATGAACAGATTACTGGGGAAAAATAGATCTGTAAAAACCATTTCAACAACTACTTTCTCCATCCCTGTCACTGAAGTGTTTATAGAAGATGTAGAAATGGCACAGGTGAGACCAAAAATGGGAGAAGCAGCCAGACTGGACCAAATAACTTAAGCATCCTGAGGAAGAGACAGGAGACAACACATAGCAGTCAAGCCAAATGACGATTGACAGTTCAACTATCTCTCCTGGGACCCTTAGTGGAGGTAGCAGTACCTCCCCTATCCCCACCCTGACAACTAGCCCTTCTTCCAGCCTGATCCCAACAGGCATTAGAGAAGCAATTCCAATGAAGCTTATGCTTACATAAGCTTCCTAAGTACAAATATATCATACATCTATTAAATGTCTCAGGCTGGATTTGAACTCACAAAGAGGAGTCTCCCAGGCCTAGCACTCTATCCACTATACCATCTAGCTGGCCCCTTCTGTTTTT
>JAJPUD010002006.1:289728-352670 GCA_023553655.1 Myrmecobius fasciatus
TTTCTTTCTTTTTTTTTTGCTGAGGCAATTGAGGTTAAGTGACTTGCCCAGGGTCACACAGCTAGGGAATGTTAAGTGTCTAAAACCAAATTTGAACTCAGGTCCTCCTGACTTCAGGGCTGGTGCTCTATCCACCGCGCCACCTAGCTGCCCCATATAATGTTTTCTTGACTGTGCTTATTTCATTCTTCATGAGTTCACATCAATTTTTTGATGCTTCTCTGTTTTCATTTCATATATCATTACTTACAACATAACATTACATTATAAGAATGCACCAGAATTTGTTTAGCCATGCTCCAATTGATGGACATCTACTTTATTTCTAATTCTATGCTAGCACAACAAGTGCTGCCATAAATATTTTGGAATATTATGGGAACTTTCTTCCTATCAATAGCTTCTTTGGGACATATACCCACTAATATAATCTCTGGTTCAAATGGCATGAACATCTTAGTCACTTTATTTGCATAATTATAAATTGCTTTCCAAAATAATTGTACTATTTCACAGTTTCACCAACAATGTATTAGTATGCCTAGTGTGCCACATCCCTTTCAACATTGACTATTGACATTTTTTGGTATCTGTGTTAATTATCAGGGTATAAGGTGAAACCTCAGGTCTGGTTTGATTTGCATTTTTCTTATTATTAAATATTTAAAACAATCTTTCATATGGAAGTAATACTTTACCATTCTTTTTTTGAGAACTGTCATTTCATATGCTCTGACTACTTATCTTTTGAAGAGTAGTTATCAATCATATATATACGTGTGTATCTATTTGGGGATATATATTTGTTCTTTTTTTGTCCTTCATTTTCAGAGAGGATCAATAATGTCACTTGCTCATGAATTGGATTTAAGTGAGGCAGAATTGCATAAAGTCATCCACCTCACTTTTTCTTCCAGTCACTGAAGTTCAGTGGCAAAATAAAATTCAGGACAACTGGCAATGGGGATGCAGTAGATGATTTTGGTGTCTTCCATGTCTGACCAAGTTCTAAGCACTCAGTGCCTGCTTCCCTGTCACTTGAAGAGAGATTGTTTTATTTTATTTTTTCCACTTTATTTTTAAAATTTTTTTCTCAATAGTATTTTATTTTTCCAAATACATGTAGAATTTTCAATATTAATTTTTGTAAGACTTTGTGTTGCAAATTTTTCCCCTCTCATCCTCCCTAACCCCTCCCCAAGATAGTAAGCAATCTGATATAGGTTAAATAAGTGCAATATGCAAGCATATGTTTATGTTTGTCATGTTGTACAAGAGAAATCAAACCAAAAGGGAAAAAACCATGATACAGAAAAAGTATACAAACAAACAATGTAAAAATTATATGCTTTGATCCATATTTAGCTT
Source organism: Myrmecobius fasciatus (assembly GCA_023553655.1). NCBI lineage: Eukaryota > Metazoa > Chordata > Mammalia > Dasyuromorphia > Myrmecobiidae > Myrmecobius > Myrmecobius fasciatus. The sequence goes on from JAJPUD010002006.1 coordinate 291,097, forward strand.
TGATCCATATTCAGTCTCTGTAGTTCTCTCTCTTGGGATGCAGATGGCATATAGTATCACTTATTCATCCATTCCCCAACTGATGGGCATCTACTCAGTTTACAATTTCTTGCCCCTACAAAAAGGGCTGCTACAAAAAAATTTTACATGAGTTCTTTCCCCTTTTTTATGATTGAAGAAACTATTTTATAAAAAACTCACACAAGACAGGAGCTCACTTGGAGGTCAGTTGTAATGGTGCAAGGTCTCTCTCAAGGTCTCTTCAAAGAACTTTTGTAATAATTGTAAGACGTGGGGAGATTCTGGCACTGGACTGCCCAGCCTGGCATGTCCACATCAAAAAAGGAGCTGTGATCCATAAGCATAACAGAATCACAGTAGCACAAAGGAAATGTGAGATGAACAAATCTGGAGACATCTCTATCCCAAATGTTCAAATGGACTATTTGTGTCTTACCTGAGCTAGAGCCTTACAAGCACTTATTGGACTGATCAGCCTGTCTGATCAGTAGGACACATTCATTGTACATTGACCCCAACATTGTGATGTCATTGGTCCTCTTCAAGGATGAAAGATGAATAACAGGACTATATTTGTCTCATTAAAGGATTTAGGCAGGAATGCTTTCTTTCTCAACTTTTGAAAATGTGTTAGTGGTTACTAATTATTCTTTAAAAGTTTGATAGAACTCTCCTATGAATCCAAAATCCAATTTTTTCTTTGATAGTTCCTTTACATCTAGACGTATTTCCTTTATTGATATTGGACTACTTAAGATTTCTATCTGTTTTTTTGGTACAATGCATATTTTATATTTTTGAAGATATTCCTCTTTTTTGTGTTCTCAGATTTTGGTTTTTTTCAGCATATATTTCCACAGAACATATTCTGATTATTTAAAACTTTTTTTTGCTTTGTTGTGATTTCATTTTGTTCATTTGCTATTTTATTGATTTGATTTTCTGCCTCCTTTTAATCAGCTAAATAGCTAAAGGTTTGTCAATTTTGTTTGTATTTTCAAAGAACCAGACAGTTTTATTTACTGTTTCTATAGGGGGAATTGTTTCTAATTTATCTTTCTCTTTTCAAATTTTCAATATAATTTCTTTGGCTTTTTATTTATTGACTCTCTAAGTTTTTGAAATGTATCTTTTTTGGTTAAGTTTGTTAATATATATTTATAGGGATCTGATTTTTTCCCCTTGAAGATTGCTCTAACTAAATCCCAGAAATTTTGATATATTGTTTCATCATAATCATTATTTTCATATACTATTAATTGTTTCTATGACTTGTTCTTTGGCCCACTTATGAGTAGGATTTATGATTTCATTGTTAAGCCTCCATTTGTTCATGGGCCTTGAATCAATGACTTTTTATTGTATTATAGTCTGTAATAAACCTATTTACTATTTTTCCTTTTAAAATTTGTAATATCTCTGTGTCCTAATGTATGATCATTTATTGTAAACGTTCCATGAAATGATGAGAAATATGTATATTTTTTTGCAATCCCATTTAGAAGATGCTATAAAGTGGAGATAGAGTCAAGATAGTGGAGTAAGAGTTAGCATTTTTGTCTAACTCTTCCAATACATCTTTTTCTACAATAACATAGAAAATATGCCACACCAAATTTTGATCAGGAAAACCAAGAAAAAGTCACAATGAGTAATTTTTTCACTACAAAGCCACTTAAGAAGCCAGATTAAAAATGTCTGTGAACTTTGGAGTAGAGATTGGTTAGGAGTAAGCCATAGTGGTAATGGATGGCAGGGTAGAACTGTGAAATTGTGGTGGCCAGGAATGTAAAGGGAATGTAAAGGGAACACCATAGTAGGAAGCACTGTGACAGAAAGAGATCCTAGCAATCCCTGAACTAGCCCTGGAAGCTGAAATGGGGACACTATGATTGCACTGCTACCCATTACCCAATTCTAGGTCACTGATTACAATGGTGATGAGTAGTCTCAATGGAGCAGAGAGCCCTAAATCCTGAGTACAAAACAAATACCAGAAACTTCCTTGTGTAGATCTTATCAAAAGAGTAGAGTGATGATTCTGTTTTAACCTTTAGTCCAGTATATAAGCCTGTAGTGGACTAGGAGCATTCAAGTTCCCAGAGGCAGAACGGGAACTAAGATAGAGCACCAAGACAGAAGATCCTAGGGTACCCCAGAGTTAGTGCTAGGAGCAGGAAGAGGTACCATCTGATGCCACTGTCACCCATTACTCAGTTCTACATCACTATTTCAGGGTGGAAAGGAACAGCTGTGAGGGAATACAGTGCCCTAGCTGAGTACTGAGTACAAACCAATTTCCAGAAGCTCAGCAGTGTGACTCTGAGAACAGGAACAGAGTGGTGACTCAGTTCTCACCTTTAGCCTAGCACAAAAGTCTGTGATGGAGAAACCAAGGCTAAAGAATAAGATCAAAGGGGAGTTGTAGATAAATTGCTCTGAACCTGTAGAACCTCAGAGTGGGTTAACTGTGACTGAGACCAACAAAAATCTACTGAAATTCCACAGAATCCAACAGACCCAATCCTGGGTCAGAACTTAAAAGAGTTCAGACCAGGAAGGGTAGGAATAGATTTCTTCCTGGATCATACCACTTTGGAAACATTGAAAACCTGCAGACCTTCAGATTATGAAAGCAGCCAAAGCTCAGGCCAGACATGATAACCATCTCAACCCCACCCCCTAATCCCAGAAGTGAAGAGAGCTCAATACTAACTTAAAATCTAAAGTCAAGAAGTAAACTGGAAGAATAAGCAAAGAAACAAACAAGAAACTGACCATAAAAATCTGTTGTCATGGCAAGAAAAAGACACAGATTCATAAGAAGACAATGTCTTAAAAACATTTATAAGCAAAGCCTCAAAGAAAAATACAGCTTGGACACAAACCCAACAATAATTCCCAAAAGATTTTAAAGCATAAGATCAAGAAAGAAATTTTTTAAGAGAGCAACAACAACATAAAATTGGGAATCAAATAAAAATAGTAGAAAAAATGGGGGAAAATGAAAGCTAATTAAGAAAGTTGTGAAAAGAGAATTAGCAACTTGGTAAAAACAAGTACAAAAAATTTACTGAAGAAAATAACTTTTTAAAAATCAAAAATTTTTATAATATTGTAGCCAAATACAAAATTCACAAATTAGAGAGAGAATACTGCTGTCACAAAATAAATCCCATTACTGTGGAGCTATAGTGCAGATCTCATAATACCTAGCAGTTCACTACTATAAAAGAATGAAAAGCTTGGAATATGATATTCTTAAAAGTAAAGGATGTAGGATTATGATCAGGAATAACTTACTCAGCAAAATCGAGTATAATCCTACAAGGGGAAAATGGATGTTTGAAGAAATAGAGAACTTTCAAGTGTTTCTGATAGAAAAGAATAAGAATATGACAGTCAAATACTAGATTCAAGAGAAACATAAAAAGTTGATATATATGAGAAATAATAAAGAATTTTAAAAGATTAAACTATTTACATGATTACATGAAGACCATATATATGTAAACCCTTAGAAATTATCATTACCAGGGGTCTTGGATTTAGACTAATAAGAGATTCTGAACATAATTCTACTTTGAATGATCTCAAAATGAGAATGGAAGGGTAAGGGAAAATGCATTAGGAGAGGGGGGCAGATAAAGCAAGAAAGGGAAAGTTATCTCACATAAATGGGACACTCAAGGAAGAGTTTATACAATAAAGGGGGAAGTGTTAGGTAATGGGCAACATTTGAAATTCACTTATATTTATACTTTATGCTTTATAATTTATACTTTTAATGATATACCAATCAAAATGTCAAGAGAATATTTACAGAGCTTTTAAAAATAACAACAAAATTCATTTGGAAAAAAAATCTAGCAATTAAGGGAAATGATGAAAAGAAATAAGAACAAAGAGAATATTGTATTTCTGTCTAGAAGTATGATACTCAAACTGTGATACGTAGCAGCATAAAAAATCATAACCATAAATGGGGTTTAAAATAGAATAGAATAGACAAGGGAGATTCAAAAACAATAAAAATTAATAACCACAGTGTTTGATAGAACAGAAAATGTAACTTACCTAGGGAAAAACTCCCCATATGAAAAAAAAAAAACTACAGAGAAAACTGGAAAGTAGTCTGGAAGAAATTAGACTTAGACCAACATCTTATAGTACATTCTATAATACATTTTATATGGATGCTTAACTTTAAATTTTTTTTCGAGGGGGGGGAAATGGAGTTATGTGACTTATCCAGAGTCATACAACTAGTTATATGTCTGAACTCTGGTCCTCCTGATTCCAAGACCGGTATGCTATCCACTATATCACCTACCTGTCCCTAGTTAATCTTAATATTAAAGATCATACTATAAAAAATTAGATGAGAAACAGATAATATAGTTTTTCACAGCTATGGGCAAGATATATATATATATTTTAATAAAACTTTTTATTTACAAAACATAAGAGTGATTTTTCTACACTGACCTTTGCAAAAACTTTTTTTTCCCAAGCTTTTCCCCTCCTTCCCCCCACCCCCACCCCTAGATGACAGGTAATCTAATACATGCTAAATAGGATAAATTATATGACAAATTCAATACATGTATACATATCTATACAGTTATCTTATTGCATAAGAAACATCAGATCTAGAAAGAGAAGAAGAAAAAACAACCCAAGAAGGAAAACAAAATGCATGGAAATATTCACAGAAAGCGTTAAAATGCTGTGTTGTGGTTCACACTCCATTCCCACAGGCCTCTCTCTGGATGTATATGACTATCTTCTTCGCTGAACAATAGGAACTGGTTTGAATCACATCATTGTTGAAGAGAACCATGTCCATCAAAATTGATCATCGTATAGTCTTGTTGCTGTGTATAATGTTCTCCTGGTTCTGCTGATTTCACTCAGCATCAGTTCATGCAAGTCTCTCCAATCCTCTCTGAAATCCTCCTGTTGGTCATTTCTTACAGAACAATAATATTCCGTAACATTCATATACCATAATTTATTCAGCCATTCTCCAATTGATGGGCATCCTTTCAATTTCCAGTTTCTTGCCACTACAAAAAGGGCTGCCACAAACATTTTTGCACATGTGGGTCCCTTTCCCTCCTTTAAAATCTCTTTGGGATATAGGCTCAGTAGAAACACTGCTGGGTCAAATGGTATGCACAGTTTGATAACTTTTTGAGCATAGTTCCAAATTGCTCTCCAGAATGGTTGGATCCATTCACAGTTCCACCAACAATGTATCAGTGTCCCAGTTTTCCCACATCCCCTCCAACAGTTATCATTATCATTTCCTGTCATTTTAGCCAATCTGACAGGTGTGTAGTAGTATCTCAGAGTTGTCTTAATTTGCATTTCTCTGATCAATAGTGACTTGGAGCACCTTTTCATGTGACCAGAAATGGTTTCAATTTCTTCATCTGAAAATTGTCTGTTCATATCTTTTGACCATTTATCCATTGGAGAATGGCTTGAATTCTTATATATTTGAGTCAATTCTCTATATATTTTAGAAATGAGGCCTTTATCAGAACCTTTGGACGTGAAAATATTTTCCCAGTTTACTGCTACCCTTCTAATCTTGTCTGCATTCATTTTGTTTCTACAAAACCTTTTTAACTTGATATAGTCAAACTTATCTATTTTGTGATTAATGATGACCTCTAGTTCTTCTTTGGTCACAAATTCCTTCCCCCTCCACAGGTCTGAGAGGTAAACCATCCTACATTGTTCTAATTTGTTTATAATATCATTCTTTATGCCTAGATCATGAATCCATTTTGACCTTATCTTGGTATATGGTGTTAGGTGTGGGTCATTGCCTAATTTCTTCCATACTAGTTTCCAATTATCCCAGCAGTTTTTGTCAAATAGTGAGTTTTTATCCCCCAAACTGGGGTCTTTGGGTTTATCAAACACTAGATTACTATTGTCATTGAGTATTTTGTCCTGTGAACCTAACCTATTCCACTGATCCACTACTCTATTTCTTATCCAGTACCAAATGGTTTTGGTGACCACTGCTTTATAGTATAGTTTTAGATCTGGTGCAGCTAGGCCACCCTCATTTGCATTTTTTTCATTAATTCCCTTGAAATTCCTGACCTTTTGTTTTTCCAGATGAATTTTGTTGTTATTTTTTCTAGGTCAGTTAAATAATCTCTTGGGAGTTTGATTGGTATAGCACTAAATAGATAGATTAGTTTAGGTAGTATTGCCATCTTTATTATATTCGCTTGACCTATCCAAAAACACTTGATGTTTTTCCAATTGTTTAGATCTGACTTTATTTGTGTGGAGAGTGTTTTGTAGTTTTGCTCATATAGATCCTGACTTTCCCTTGGCAGATATATTCCCAAATATTTTATACTATCTATAGTTATTTTGAATGGAATTTCTCTTTGTATCTCTTGCTGTTGCATTTTGTTGGTGATGTATAAAAATGCTGATGATTTATGTGGATTTATTTTGTATCCTGCAACTTTGCTAAAGTTGTGGATTAATTCTAATAGTTTTTTAGTTGATTCTCTAGGGTTCTCTAAGTAGATCATCATATCATCTGCAAAGAGTGATAATTTGGTTTCCTCATGACCTACTCTAATTCCTTTAATAAGAGATATATTCTTAACCAAAAACAAGTTAGAAGCAATTACTAAAGCATAAAATTAATTACTTTGATTACTTGAAACTGAAAAGCTTTTGCACAGACAACATTGTGCATTTAAGATGAGAAGGAAAGTTGTCAAATGGGGAAAAAATTTTGGATCTAATTTCTCTCATAAGGGTTTGATATCCAAGATAAACACACACACACACACACACACACACACACAGAATTAATAGCCTTTTTCCAATAAAATGATCAGAGGATATGAGTAAAAATTTCTCAAAAGAATGTAAAAAATTTTTAACGTATTTGCAAGAACATGAAAAGACTCCAAATCCCTACTGATAATAGTACAAATTGAAACAACCCTGAAGTCTTACTTCATACCCTAAAAATTGACAAAAATGACAAAAAATGGCAGCACTCAATGTTGGAGAGGTTGTGGGAAGATAGACACATTACTACATTATTAGAGTAGGTAGGTGGTATGGTGGGTAGAGTGCTGGACCTGGAGTCAGGAAGAGCTGAGTTGAAATGTGACCTCAGACACTTACTAGCTGTGTGACCCTGGGTGAGTTCCTTAATCTTGCTTGCTTCAGGTTCCTCATTTGTAAAATGAACTGGACAAGAAAATAGTAAACTACTCCAGTATCTTTGCCAAGAAAACTTCAAATGGCATGAAGAGTCAGACATTACTAAAAATGACTAAACAATACATTATTGGTTGAAGTGTGGAATGGCACAACCATTTGGAAAGAAAGTTGGAATTATGCAAATAATGTGACTAAAATATCTATACATTTTGAATGAGAGATTCTATTACTGAGTTTATACCCCAAGAAAGTCATTGGTAAGACGAAAAAAGACCTCAAAATACTCCAAAATGTTTTAAGCAGCACTTTTTGTGATTGCTAGGAATTGGAAACAAAGTAAATGCCCATCAGTTGGGGAAGTGTTAAACAAACGGATACATTAATGCACTGCATTGTAAGAAATGATGTATGGAATGAATGCAGAGAAACATGGAATGATTGATATAAATTGAAGCAGAGTAAAAGAAGAGTCAAGAAAACAATATATACATTAAATTCAATACAGTAAATGGGATGAAAAAATCAAAAGAAAATGAAGCAAAATTATAGAAATCAAGTGGAATCTAAATGAAGAGTTAGGAGAATACATTCTGAATTTAGCCCTTGATGGAGCATGTCCATAGGTGTTACACTTTTTGCACATATTTTGTACTTTCTCAATATATCTATTACTTATGCTGATTTTTTCCCCTCTTAAAAAATCACTTTGTCATATAGGATGGGCCTCTTTGAAGGAGAGAGGGATATATAGAATACCACGGTGATGTAAAAAACAGAAAACATCAATAAACTTACTTTAAAAATGCTCTAGAGAGACAGCTAGTGTGGATAGAGCACTGATTCCAAAGTCAGGAGAATCTGAGTTCAAATTTGACCATAGACACTTAACACTTGCTAGCTGTGTGATTCTGGGTAAATTACTTAATCTCAATTGCCTTGTGAAAAAGAAAAAAATTCACTAGAGAAAACTGGAAAATAGTATAGCAGAAACTAGGCAGAAACATCTCATATATCAAAATACAGTCTAAATGAGTTCACTCTTTAGAGATAAAGAGGAATACTATAAACAAATTAGGAGATCAAGGGACAATTTACCTGTCAGATCTTTGGAGAAGGGGAGAATTTATGACCAAACAAGGAATAGAAAACACTATAAAATGCAAAATGGATAATTTTGATTACATTATATGTAAAAGGTTTTGTGCAAACAAAACCAATGCAGCCAAAATAAGAAGAGAAGCAGAAAGCTGGTATAGCCAGTTTTCCTGATAAAGGCCTCATTTTTAAATTATATAGAGAACTGAGTCAAATTTATAATTATACAAGTCATTCCCCAATTGATAAATGGTCAAAGGATATGAAGAGACAATTCTCAGATGAAGAAATTAAAGCCATCTATAGTTACATGAAAAAAAATGCTCTAAATCACTATTGATTTGGAGAAATGCAAATTAAAATAATTCTGAGTTACCACCTCACACCTATCAGATTGGCTAAGATGACAGGAAAAGATAATGATAAATGTTGGAGGGAATGGGAAAAAATAGGAAAAGAATGCATTATTGGTGGAGTTGTGAATTGATCCAGCCGCTCTAAGAGAACAATTTAGAACTATACTCAAAGGGATATAAAACTATGTGTATCCTTTGATCCAGCAACAGCTCTACTGGGTCTGTATCCCCAAAAGATCATAAAAGAGGAAAAGACCCACATGTGCAAACATGTTTGTAGCAGCTCTTTTTATGAAATTGGAAATTGAGTGGATGTCCATCAATTTGGTAATGGCTAGGTAAATTATGGCATACGAATGTAATGGAATACTATCATTCTATGAGAAATGATGAGCAGGCTGATTTCAAAAGAGAATGGAAAAACTTGCATGAACTGATGCTGAGTAAAGGGCACAGATTCAGAAAAACATTGTTCACAGTAAGAGCAAGATAGGTGATCAGCTTTGATAGACTTAGCTCTTCTCAGCAAATAAGTAATCCAAGACAATTCCAATAGACTTGGGATGGAAAATGACATCCACATCCAGAGAAAATACTATGGAAGTTGAATGCAAATCAAAGCATATTATTTCATCATTTTGGGGGATTTGCTTTTTATTTCTCATGGTCCCCCCTTTGTTCTGAATTTTCTTTTCCCAACATGACTAATATTAAAATATGTTTAAGTTGTATAACCTAAAAATACACTAGAAAGCATAGGAGTAAATGGGAACATCCCTTAAAATGATAAACAGTACCTATATTAAATAAAGATTAAAAATTATTTGCAATGGAGACAAGGTAGAAAGAAGCCTTTCCAATAAGATTAGGGATGAAATAAAGATGTACATCATCATTGTAACTATTCAATATTGTATTAGAAAGGCTAGCTATAGAAATAAATAAGAAAATTATATTGAAGGAACAAACATAGACAATGAGGAAATAAAACTGTCATTCTTTACAGCTGACATAATGGCTTATTTAGAGAAATGTAGAGGGTCAACTAAGAAGTTTTCATTGTTGTTACTTTCATTTATGTTGTTGTCATATATAGTTTTTCCTGGTTCTGCTTACTTCACTTTTCATTAATTTTCATGTATATCCTCATGCATCTCTATAATATTTCTTTACATACTCAATATTTTTTACAGTGAAGCAACATTTCATTATATTCATGTGCCACAATTATTTGGTCACTCCCCCCTTGACTTTGTTTCCAGAACAGGAAAAGGAATCTTAGAGATCATCTAGTTCAATTCTTTCACTAAAGAAATGAAGAAGAGCTAAGATCCATAAAAGGGAACTGACATACAATAATACAATACAACAATTCAATATCATATAATACAACAATGCAATACAACACATTCCTCTGCCCAGAAATTAAAACTTTCCATAATTGTTCCAGGTTTATTTCTTTTTATCCTTTTTATATACTCTCTGTTTCAGTAAAACTGGACTGCTTGCTGCATCACATGTATGACATTCTATCTTTTGCCTCTGTTGCTCTGTCCAGATTCTCTCCTTTGCCTTATCTGTAATATTCTTTCTCCTCAAAGAATTCCTAGCTTCCTCCAAAGCACAGTTCAGATTCTACCTTCTTCAGGAGTCCTTGGTTGATCCTTCCAGTAGTTAACACTCTTTCTCTTTAAAGTATTGTACTCTGACCCACTTTGTATTTTCTTTTTATTTATTGATTTGTATAAAGGTTGTATTCTGTTGCAATCCCTACTCCCCACATCCACACCCCCTTCCTGTGACTCTGCTTTCTCTTGGTATCCCACTATTTAGCGTACACTGTCTAGTTTCCATAGGAGATACTTAATGCATTTTTGTTTAATTGAATAGTATTGAATTGAATGGAATATTCCACAGGGAGTTAGCAGCAGACCAACAGAGCAGATAAGACATTTCCATGTGTGGTACTTTGTACTAGCAGCCCTCCTTTAGGCCAGTACATATTCTGAAGATAACAGTGGATCATTAAGACTGTTCTGTTGTTGTTGTTGTTTTTTTTTTTTTTTTTAATGTGGCTTGACACCTTTCTGTAACCATACATTTTTATACTATGCGTTGCATGGGAGTCATCATTGGTAAAAAAAAAAAAAAAAAAAAAAAAAAAAAGAAAAAAAAGTGCACTTTTCTGCTCAGCATGCCAGCTTTCATTGATCTTTTGGTTCCTCAGAACTAAGCATTTTTGATTCCTTAGAAATAACTGTGTTCAGTAATTCATAGTCATATAACATCCGTGGGGGTAGAATGTGTGTGTGTGTGTGTATATACATACATATGTGTGTAGTGTGTGTATATATATATGTATATTCTTTTTTTTTTTTTTTTTTTTTTTTAAGATGGATTTCTAGGTCAAGAAGCAGCTTGGAATTGTTCACAGCATTGCACAACTTTCCAAGTGGAATCTAGTTCGTATTCTTCTTCTTGAAATTTTTTAAGCCCATCTCTGCTGTACCTGAGAATGCTACCTATACTGATGGATTTATTCAATGGGCTGCCAATTCAACCACTTGTTCTAATCTGGACGCAGGTACACTATATTACTTTGTTTAAATATGGTGCAGTAAATAGAGTACTGAATTAGGAAGATATTGGTTCGAATGCAGCCTCACTTTCTAGCTGCACAGTTCTAGGTAAATCAATTAAATTCTCTCAGCCTGTTTCCTAATCTGTAAAATTTCAATAATAACATTTATAGACTTGTTAAAGTCAAATCCGATAATATTAGGAAAGATGTCAGATTGTAGGGAGCTAAAGAGGAAATAACAGTGAGGATTGCAGTGTTTGGCAAATTAAATTGACATTGTTTGCTTGGAAAGGAGAGAAATTTTTTTATTTTTCTTTTCCTTTTTTGTCCCCCCAAATTCGTATGTCCTGTATGAGTGACCGAAATCCTGTGAGATTTATCCTGGAGCTGGCCAGGAAAGTCCTACTCCGGGATGGGGATGTTGTCCTAGTGGAGATTAGAGGTAATAACCGTGCAGTCCCTAGTGGCCCCCCCCTCCCCCCCCGCTTTGTTTTTCTCACTTGCAACAGTGGAAAAGCGACATCTCTAGAGACGGCAAATCGTGAGGTTTTTGTAGTCTGTAAACAGAGCAGGCCTGCCCCTGCCACGGCTACCTCACCATCACTTCCCCCCTCTCTCCCTCCCCTTTTCCCCTCCCCGGCCCCGCTGGAAACCGAAAATGGAAACCGAAAGTCTTCTTATCTCCTTGGTTTTTTTTTTTTTTTTTTTTTTTTTTTGTCCCTAGCCCAGTAGGGCGAGTTAGATCCAATCCTGATCAACCTCTCTAAGCCTGTGGGGCGTCTCCGTACCCCTCCTCCATTCACTCTAGTACTTTTCCAGGCTATCCCTTCTCCCACCCAAAACACCCCCCTTCCCCAACCTCAAAAAACAACCAACAACCTTGTTTCTGACGTAATTTTCCCCCATCCTCTCTTGACCTGGTCTAGCCCTCCCATTCGGCTGCCAAACTGTCAGTCCTAGCCAGAAGTTTACTTTTTCCCGGCTCTTTTCTCAGACTGTAGGTAAATCTTAGAAGCCTGCCCTAGTATGTTCACGTCTGAGCTAACATTCAATACATGGTTTATTGTGTGTGATTTTTAAAAACCTTTTCCCCAGTCATCTCACGAATCGCGGTTGCATCAGTTTCTGTTACTATTGGAACTCTACAACAAAACCTTTCTTTCCAAATCTGAGTGGATGATTTTGGGAAACCTTGTGCATTGCACACCGTTAGCTTTTAGTCAGAATGTAGCTTTTCTGGTGAACCCCACTCCTCCAGCCAAATATACCATTAGCCTCACAATTCTGGAGCCCAGGAATGAGTTTGAAGTCGGAATATGTCTCCAGTGTCCTGACTACAGGTTTTCTGACCACATTGCTCTTTCCATGACTTCCTTAGAGAATCTTGTAAGAAAATGTAGCAATGTTCTTCACTTGACATTTTGCCTAAATGTAAAGTTCAAATTTTCACACAATCTTCAAATGACCTGGTTACTCTTAGCTTGGTTTCCACTGCTACAGAGAAATCAACCAACATATTCAAGCATTTCCCTTTGGAAGTCTGGTGAAATTACAAACCCCTACTATCATGTCATGAAGATGGAGTTGTGTGTCTATGCAAGGCTGTCGGGTGGTTGCAGAGTTTGGCAAAGAACATAGAAGATCTGGATTGGAGAAGGATTGGAAAAGGAAGTGGAATTTGAAGGATAACAAGTTTTGAATAGATGAAGAGAAGAAAGAAGTATGATCAAAACCATTATGGAGAAAATATGGTTGGGGCTTCTTGGGGATCATGAACAAATCGTTTCTGTCTGGGATTCCTGCTGGAGAGAAGCAGGAGAGAGGACTGGAAAAGTAGACTGAAGCCAAATTGTGAAGCTGTTGGAGTTTATTCTGTAGGCTAACTAAAGGAAAGATATAATCTTATTGGTACCATAGGAAAATTAATCTGATTGCATAGGCATGGAGAGATCATGAACCAAATGCATGTGTGTATATATGTGTGTGTGTGAGTGAGTGAGTGTGTGTGTGTGTGTGTTTCAGGTAGGTGCCAGCATGCCTTCAGAAAAAATATCACCCAAGATCCTTTCTGAAGGGAAGATACTGGCAGACTAGACTGTTTCTCTTGCAAATGGAAAGGTCAGTGGTAATTCCCCCTCCTCCCCATATCAGCTCACCCATCTGACTGCCTTTGTAAAATAGATTGTAGAGATTGGAAATGTGAACAACTGTTAGGAAACTTGCAAGTAAATCAAGTTAGAAGAGTGAAAGCTGAGACTAAGCAGTTGCTTTACATATTTCATAGAATTTTGGTTTTTAGGGATAAAGATGGAATCGGGGGAGGAGTAGGAATGCTAGAGAGTCCAAAAGCACAAAGGATTGGGTGATAAAGAGCTGAAGTTAAAGGCAGAATTCAAGATAAATCAGACGTTTGATGCTGCCCTTGACAGAGGGATTTCAGGATTCAGAAGGAATGCCAAATTGACCTGTAAGACTCCTAAGTTTGAATGCCGTGTCCTGTGAAGATGTAGTACCTTTGTTCTTGAAAGAATCAGTCTATGAAAGAGAGGGCCTGCTGTGTTATCTATGTTTTGTCTCTGAGTCAATAAACACATATGAGCGTTCGCACGAGCCGGCCTGTGCACACACACACAACCTATGTGCAGAGCACTGTGCTAGACCTCAGGAGAGAATGGCCCTTGTATATACTGAGTTTACCGATTGAATGTGTTTTGGTTTTCTCACAGTCATAAAGCCTATGAGAGAAGGTGGATCTGTGTGTGAGGGAAACACACACAAAGCTTATGGGAGAAGATGGCCACTTCGTGTGTGTGTGTGTGTGTGTGAATGTGTGTGTGATGCAAATTGTCAACATAAAAAATTCCACCTAACTTGAGGTGGTGTGAAGATGCTGGGGGTGGAGCGGGGCGGGATTGGGGTGGAGAAGGCGGAGCCAGGGGTGAAGGGGGAAAGGTGGAGCGGACAATCTGGGGGTTATCGGAGAAGGGGGAGACGAACGGAGGCGGAGCCTGGGTTGGGAGTGGCTCCGGATAGGGGATGCAGAGCGTAGGGAGGCCTGGGGAGGCCAGGGGAGGCCTGGGGAGACCTGGGGAGGGTTAGGAAGGCTGGGCTTGGCAAGGCGGGGCAAAAGGGACTGGCCGGGGTTTAGGGGAAGGGGGCTGGGTAGAGTTGTCTAAGCTGTGAGGTAATTTCCGCGAACCCGCGTCAGAGGTTTGAATAAGCCCCGGGGGCAGAATCGAAAATGATTCGGGAGCGGAGGAGGCCTTGGGATTGCGGCCTGGGACAGAGGCCGGAGCGAAGCTGAATGGCAAGAGAAAGAGCTCCGGGGACGACGAGAACCCGAGTCAGGTCCGGGACAGTGGGCTAGGGTGGATGTCGGGAGGGGGCGGGGCGAAGGGAGCAAAGACTCGGGACTCCTAGCTCTTTCCCCGGAACGACGCTGTGTTGAGATTCTGGCCTTAGACTTTTTTGAGTCCCAGGGGATCCAACCGGGAGTCCCGGGCGGTTGCTTTTGCTAGGGAGGAGCCAGGATTCCTGTCCCCGCGTAGCCCAGACTCAGGAAGGGATGGCTTGGGATGCAGTGGAAGTGGAAGTGAAGGAGACACCTCTAGCCATTATTCCCAGAGCCCCGGGCTCCATTCTTTGGATGGGGAAGCTATCTTTCTCTTCTTATTAGAGGAATAGCCTAAGGTACAGTACACAGCTGAGAGTCTGGGGACCTTGGCTGGAATCACAGCGGCTGAGGTGTCAATTCACCTTTGCGACTCCCCATGTTGTGTGTTTCTCCCCTCCCCCCCCCATCTTGTTTGTAATTTCTCCAAGTCTTTCCTCTCGACTGTGTCAATATAGCCCCTGTAACTACCCTTCCCTACCTTCAGGCGATTCTTCTAAATTTCTAGGGAACGATGTAGGAGAAATTGTTATTTGTAAAGGGCTGCCGACAGAGAGACTCGAGATGGGTGCACCCCACACCTGGGGATGTTATATTCCCGTTCCTGAACCCTCTTAAGTGGCGGAGCCAGAGTTGATTGTAGTTTATCTGTAGTTGAGCGGAAGCCTAAGAATCCCGAGGCGGCATTAGAAGGTTCTTGGACTGTGGAGCCTTGGGAAAGAAACAGTCGGGGTTTTGGCCTTGCTTGACCTGAGATGTACCTCTGCTGACTCACCGGGAGGCCCGGCTTAGACTAAGACATCCCTAGTGAACCTTGGGGAATTTGCCTTAAAGAGGGGAGAAAGGGTTGTAGTTGTGAACTGAGTCCTTGGGCACTTGGCCAGGTTCTGGCCTTGGGGATCAGAGAGGATAATGGTTTTTCCTGCCCTTGATGGTGCTTTTGAGTCAGCACCAAAGCTCTTTGACCTATGAGCAGAAGAAAAATCCTGAGAGCCAGAGAGAAATCTATCCACCTACAGAATAGAGGGGTGCTGAGGAATGGCTGCTTTGGCTGAGAGTTTTGCCTCCCTTTCAGTCATCAGACTATTGTGCCTTGTAAACTGTGGTGAGAAAAAGGAGGGTATTGATGGGAATAGAATAGAAGCCCTTGGAGGAGAGGGTTCTCTTGAGAATTTGGGGACCTGGCCGAAGTGAATTTTGTCTAGTTGGGTTGTGTCATCCAGATCACTACCAAATCTGGTTTTAGCTCTTCAGTCTGTTCTGATTCTCTAAGGGGACTGACCCTCTTACGTCAATCTGGAAAAAGAGTTTTTGTTTGCAGAGCGAAATTCAGTGTTACAAATACTTTGTTTCATTGATCCTTTATCTAGACTTCTAAGAGTCTCTTAAAAAAAAACCAAAAACCAACAACTCTCCCCATATATAACAAATCAAAAAATGTAACATTTCTAAGACAAACAGTCCTGAAATCTTATTGATTCTTCCATTGATTTTTCTTGTGAGTAATAGGGAGGATCTGAATGACTTTCCAGATCTGGAGAGGTGACCACAAAGCTTTGATATTGTCTGGGTTATGTTATTTGATATATTATGATATTTGATATATATTTGATATAACAAATTGGTTAATTTGTGTCCCTCTTTTTTTCCTTTTCAAAACGTTTGCCTTCTCAAATGCAATCAGTAAATGATTATATATTTAATATAATATTATAAATGTTTATTGATTGATAAGTTAATCAACAAGTATTTATTACTTAACTGGGAAGCAGGCTGATAAGCATTGGTGATACTAAGAAGTTAAATCAGATCCTCTCTCAAAGAATTCACATTCTTATGAAGGAGAAATAAAAGACAAAAACTATAAATAAGGTATATACTGAGTAAATTGGAGACAATCACTTAGGGAAAGCATTAGCATTAGGGAATTCAGGAAGGGCCTTTTGCCCAAGGTAGGATTTTAGTTTAGACTTGAAGATAGCCATAAGAAAATAGAGAATTCCAGGCATGGGGAATTGTTAGTGAAAATTAATTGATTTGGGGGAGGGAGTGTCTTGTTCTAGGCCAAGGAGGCTAATATCTCTGGATCATAGGAGTAAGACTGGATCAAGGAGGAAAGGACCAGGTTGTGAAGAGCAATTTATGTTAGATCCTGAAAGGAATAGGGGGCCCCTGGAGTTTATTGAAATGGGAATGGGGGAGTAACATGGCTAGAACAACCTGTTAAGAAGATCAACTTAACAATTGAGTAGAGGATGGATTGGTCTAGGGAGAGACTTGAGGCAGAGAAACCAACCTGTAGGCTGTTTTTGCTCTAGTCCAGGCATGAAGTATACCAGTATGAGGGCTATGTGAGTGGAGAGAAGGAGGCATATATTAAAGATGTATAGAAATGTTTCTATATGACTTGGCAATAAATTGGATGTTAGGAGGCGTTTTTGGAATGAGATGGTTTTTGAATATAAGATGTCTATAGGCTATCCATTTCTGAGATGTACAATGGGTAGTTGGAAATGTTACTGGAGCTCAAGAGAGAGGTTAGGTCTGAACAAATGGATTTTAGAATCACTGCACTGAGATAGTAATTGAATCCATGGTAGCTGATGAGATCACCAAGCAAAATAATGTGGAGATAGAAGATGAGGGCCTTATGATAGACCTTTGGGACACCCATGGTTGATGGACATCACCTGGATGAAGATACTTTAAAGAAAACTGAGAATGAGTAATTAGATAGAAAGAGAACAAGAGAGAGCAATGTCATGAAAACCCAGAGAGGGATGAGTGATCAACACTGTCATATATTGCAGAGAAAACAAGAAAGATGAAAATTGAGAAAAGATGATTAGATTTGGTAATTAAAAGATCATTGGTAACTTTAGAGAGCTCTGTTTCAGTTGAAAACCAGACTGCAGTTAGTTAGAAATGAGTGAAAGGAGAGGAAGTAGAGGTAGCAAGTATAAACTTCCTTCATTTTCTTTTTCTTTTTTTCTTAAAGTGAGAAAAAATATGCTTCAATCTAAACTTAGAATTCATCAGTTCTTATTTTGGGGGTGGATAGCATCTTTCATCATGAGTTCTCTGGATCTGTTATAGATCAGAGTAGCTAAATCTTTCATGATTAATTATCATTACAATATTGTTGTTACTGTGTACCATGTTCTCCTAGTTCTGCTCACTTCACTTTGTATTAGCTCATATGAGTCTTCCCAAGTTTTTCTGAAGTTATCCCCTTTATCATTTAAAGTACAATTCATTTTAAAGTACAATAGTATTTTATCATAGTCATATACTACTTTTTGAGTAATTCTCCAATTGATGGATATTCCCTCAATTTTCAATTCTTTACCATTACAAAAAAGAACTGCTATTAATATTTTTATACATATGGGTCCTTTTCATAAACTGCCTTCTCAAGGAATTTAGACACTAAAGAATAAAAGATAGGATGATAGGTATTGTGGGTATCATAGGGTGATGAGGACTTTTTTTTAAGGATAGTGTAGACATGGGTGGATCTAGAGACAGAATGTAAGAAACTATTAAATAGGGAAAGATGGAAGGTTAGTAAGAGTAGAAATTAGCTAGAGAAGGGAGGGGATGGGGTCAAGGGCATGTTAAGGGATCTGTCATGGCAAGGAGATGGGGAATCCCTTAGGGAAAGGGTGAAGAATGAGATAATGGGAGATTTATGAGTCATGTGAGATGAGAAGGGAAGAAGGATCTTTTATGAATGGGTTCAATATTTTTTAGAGAAGTATGAGGCAACCTCTTCAGCTGAGAGGGTGAAGAAGAGAAGCAGGATTAAAAGGTTTAGATTAGCTGCTGTGGTGAGTGGGATAGTGTAATTTTGCTAACCTGAGTTAATGTACTGTAGGTCCTATGGGTCTGCTTAATATAGAAATGGAAAGAGAAAAGGGAAGGAGGTTGTGGTTTGTTTAGGGGATGATTTTTTTCTCTGGTTCCAGTTACTCAAAAGCCAAAGTAATATAATTCTCCATTATACAGGTTGAAAAGCTGAGGCCTTGAGGTGTATCAAAGGCTTATTTTATTACATGATAAATATAGTTAGGAGGGAACCCTTAGATTTCTAGCCTGCCCAGTTTGTACCTCTGGGTGCAGAAACAGAGGTTGTCATTGCTTCCCTTCCTCATGCAATTACCTATCTCCAAAGCTTTTCAGCTTGCTTTTTCACTTCCATCCTATCCTGCTTCTCTTAACCTATCTCAGTCATTGACATGTGAAGTGGAGGAAGAGAGGGAGAATTTACTGGAATGAAACCTTGTATTCTGGGGCCAGGTGGAATTTGTTTCTCTTCATAGTTCCCAAAGGTGCTCCCATTCTTTACCTTTTCCCAAAATGGAATTTTTTTTTAAAGGAAGTTCAGTACTAGATGCAGATGGACTTAGGAAGCTTGAAAAGGTCCTCAGTTTACTAGTTTGCAGAATCAAATATTAAGTCTCGTAAGCCTTGGAAAATCAAAATGAGGAAGAGGTCATTGAATATTAGTCCCTTGAGAAATTTTTGCATAAAGTTGTTTTGTCCATATGAAATCTTAGTGGTGATTTTGGATGATGATATGATAAGGATGATGATAGTAATGGTGACAATCTCTACTAATCAGGGGCCAATCTAGCACTCCGAAGGTTGGTCCATCTCTACCTCTAGGAAGAAGTGATCTTTTGTAGTTGGGGATGGGGAATGGAAGGAGAACCCCATGGCCTTTTCGCCAACTGTGAGCAGAAAGCTCTATGTCTATCAGTCTTTATCCCTTTCTGCCTCACCAGGGTAGAATGGTCATCATAGGAACCTCCTTTCCCACATCCCAAGCTGGCCCTGCCCCATGAGCCCCTGGGGAAGGACTGGATGACATTTCAGTGTTGATGGTAAGGAAAAATATTTATAGGGTATATAAGCTGCCTAGGTTTTGTCATTTGATTTTTGTAGATGAGTAAAAGAGAAAATTATTTTCTTCAATTTGAAAAAGTACCCAAAGCTTTAGGTTTCTTTTTCACAAAACCATGCCCATCTATGTTTCCATTTTTTCCCCAAATATAGCTTTTCCATGAAGTTTAATCTTCCAAAACGAACCTCTCCTACCTCTGGTCATCTTGTCCTTATGGTCATTACTATTACCTTTTTGTCCTGTACCCACAACTGTAATTAGACACTTATTTCCATGTTTTCCACTTAAGTTCTAAAGCTATGTTATAGATTTTAACCCATATCATCTTGGGGCCTTTTCCAGGACAGGGCCATTCTTCTTTTTTTTTTTCCTGATGGGTTCAACACAGACTGGAAGGAAGCAAGTGACTATCCTTTGCCTTGAAGGAGCTATCTCTTCTATCTCCCCCACCCTTTCCAGTCCCTAGGTCAGAATGATGACTATTCCCATCTCCCTAGGGTTCTGAGTTCAGGACATGAGGTGGAGAATGAACTGATCCTGAGGTCCAGCTACCTTGAGGACCTTGCTGTGCCTGCTGCAAACTGACTCAGTGTGTGGGGCATCTGAAGTACCTTTAGCTGGAGTCATTGGATATTTTATATCTAATTTAAGCGTCCTGTGGAAGGAGATGCCGTCACTCAAAAAGGGGCTTCTGGCTCGGCTCCATAGCCAACTGGATCGGCTTCAGAGCCAACTGGACCTACGTGTGGGCTGCTCAGTCTGTTCAGAGCCATTGAATGAGAGCACATATAAATGGCATACCATAGAACACAACTGCCCCCGTGAGATTCTCCTGGCAAGGGCCAAGGGAGCGCCTGAGCATAAAGAATGGAGAAAGGTTGGACGCAGGCCCAGCTTCCCCCGGCCCAGACGTTATGAAGTGTGCCGCTACTACAGACCTGGGATGGGCTGCAGGAAACACCGCAACCAGTGCACATTTGCCCGAAGCTTAGAGGAAGCACTAGTTTGGACTTTTGAGAGGGAAAACAATATCCCCAGACTGTGGCTGAAAGCTAAAGTACAGGGAAGCCTGTATCAAGGGACTCCCAGGATTCTGACTGCAGCTGAAGAAATAGGGGCTGAATTTGGAGGCTACTTTCAGGAACTTTGTAAGCCTTGCTTCCGGAATTGCCCTGCCCAGGTGACTTTCCGGGGCCCAAACCTGCTGTGCCCACAGCACGGGGCCTCTCACCTGCTCATCGTGCACATAACAAGCGAGGGTCTTAGAAAGAAGCAGCTGGTAGAGATCCGGCCCCGGCCCCGGCAAGGCCACCTACTGGAATATTGTATGTACATGTCTCGAGGGTATCCCTGTCGGCACGGAGCTGTCCGCTGTCAGTATGCTCACAGTGATGTGGAGATGGCCGTGTGGGAAGCGGAGTCTATGGGCTGCCTCACTCGCTCGGACTTGCTTGAGCTACCAGCCTCACTGGAATCTGGAGCAGGGTCTGGGACCAGTGGGGAGCTTGGTGGTAGAAATGGGAGCCCATCTGCTCCTCCCCAGATTCAGCTGTATTGCCGTGTCTGTCTCGTGACCTGCGGCTCCCAAGAGAGTTTTGAGAACCATTGCTCATCCCTGGAACACACACAGATGTTGTCCTATGACCATGGGGCCCTGTGGGAATACCGGACCCCCCCCATTGGGCTCCGCAAATTCAAACTTTGCAGCAGGTAAGGTTTTTGGGGCAGGAAAGGCAGTTTGCAATGATTGTCTGGCTAGGCGCTGCATAGGGAGAAAGGAAGAGTTAGTGCTTAATGCCTGCACTCAAGGAGCTCTTTCCCACCCTTCCCCTTCTCCATTATCAACAAATATTAAACTTCTGTGTATAGGACATTAACTGGGCTTAGCTCCAATGGCACCCCAATTCTGTACAGTTTATGGCTTACAGTGAGTTAATCAGCAAACATGTTAAGAACTTTCTATGTTCTAGGCATTGATCAGTACTTGGGATACAAAGAAAGACAAAATTACAATCTCTGCCCTCAGGGAGTTCATACTCTGCATTCTAAACAGGGAGACAACATGTAGTTAACTATATACATATATGGATATACAGAGTATAAATGTACAGTGTAAATGGAAGTTATTTTTAGAAGGGAGTTACTGGCAGTGAAGGGGGGGGGGAAGAGGGAAGAAGGGAACACCAAGAAAGGCCTTTTGTAAGCTAAAAGTGGGATTAATTTTCTCAGCTCTTTATCACATTTGATCATCATAGCAGTTTATGAGGTAAGCAGGAGAGGTATTTTCCTTATTTTACAGATGGAGAAACAGACTGAGAGATTTAAATGACACAGGTGAAAAGCGATTGTAAGAAGTCAGAGCCAGTTTTGGAATCCTGGAAATTCCAAACTCAGTTTAGTGTTCTTTCTGTCATATCACATGTGGAAGCAGATACCTTTTTGTGCCTCCATCCCCACTCACTCAAGGTTTAGCTTTTCTGGGGAAGGACTGGATCCCTTAGCCATTTCTTGCCTTCCTTCCTTTCTCATCAAGTTTTAGATTTCATATAAGCCACTGGACTAGTTCTCAGCTCAGGGATCCAGCCTTTGGGAAAAATCTGTAAATGTCACTCTTTTTGCATGATCCTGTCTTTCACCAAACCAAAACATTAAGATAGGTTCACAGGATTATAGATTTAAAGTTGGAAGGGATTTTCTAGGTCAAGGTCATCTTATTTTATAGATGTGGTAATTGAGGCAAAATGATGTGATATGCTCCATCACCTAAGTGGTAAGTATCAAAGTTGGGTTTTGAACTCCAAGGGTCTTTTGATTCCAAATCCAATATGCTTTCAATTTGACCTTGTTATTACCTCAGCAGCATGGGAAAAGGGTAGGGCAAGACTTTTATGCCCTTAACCATTCCACTGACTATTCTATTTCCTATTCTCTCAGGCTAGATATTTGTGAATATGGGAATGGATGCACTCAGGCACACTCCCTGGAAGAGCTTCAAGAGTGGATTATGCGGGCTCAGGCAGCCCAGCTGAGAGAGGAATCGGCCCGGCAGGATGGACTTCTCTCCTACCAGGACCGGCTTTTACATGAATATCAACACTGCCACAATGAAATACAGGTGGTGAGTAGGGGGCTTAGGCAAAGGACTTTGAGGAAGGACTTCAGAAGAGGGGTGAAGAACGGAAAAGGTGTACATGTGATCTCATGAACACTTGGGGCTGGGAGTTGGGACATTATCATCCCTTCTGCTAACAGCTGCCTATGCCCATCTGCCACTCAGATGTCCGAGTCTATACGTGATGTAACTGTGCACTGTGACCAGCCCTTAAAATGCCAGGTAGAGGACAAGAAATCGCAATGCAGATGGAAATTTATCATCCATTCTAAGGTTCGTGACACAGTTTGGAGCAGTGGGATGTAGTGGGATCTAGTTCTTTCCTCACAACAATGAAAGCAGATGATTGCCCATGGAGATGTGCCAGTATGACTGATGAAGTTAGGGATCTAGAAGACTGATGCTAGAGTGTATCCTGTCTCCTGTGGGCATCTAGGCCTTAGGAAAAGGTATGGCCTAAGACCCTAGCCTGGCTTTTGGGGGAACAGAAGGAAACTGGGGGAATGGAGAGGGAGAGATTAGGGTTAGATGGTTGATGTTACAATGCTGATGTTTTAACATCTCTCTCCTCACCACCTCCATAGGAACCACTGCAGCATGTGGCCCTCCTCAAACATCAGATGGGAGCCATCTTTTCCTTGGTGTGTCCTGGGCTTCCACAAGGACAGCTTTATGCCCAAGGCTCAAGGTTCCATGTGCAGGGTACAGTGATGACCTCCCAGGTGGAGGTGCTGGTAGAGTGTATCACCTTTGGCAGCTATGAACAATGGGTAGTTTTTGACTTTGGATGCCGACCTGTTCTGGTACAGAAGCTATATGTTCAAGTGGGCCAGAAGGAGACCCTTGGGCCTCCCACCTGTATCCAGGACCATAATCATCTTATTGAGTTGACCCGCTGGCACAGTGGAAATCGATGTGTGGTAGCCAGTGTGGCCAGGACAGCTGAGCAGGTGAAGCTGCTAGCTAAGTACAAAGTGAGCCCCCAGCAACTGGAGAACTACAGGTCAAAGGCTTCAGACCAGATTCCCATAACTCCAATCAACTATCGGGACAGGATGCACCAATTCTTGTATTTGGAAGAGGAGGCTCAACAGGAGCTGGTGGCCAAGTGAGTATGGGATGGAGTTATAGCCTAGGAGAGAGAGAAGGACATGAATCGGGGAACATAGGGAGATAGCAATTAAGGGTTTGAGACTCATATCTTCCTATGATGTCCTCCTCAGCCCAAGATAATCAGAGTCAGAGGAGATCAAGAAATAGCAAAATAGAAATACAGTGAAGTTTGAGGAATCTGGATGGGTTAGAGGGAATCCAAGGAGAGGTTTGTTAGAGGCACAGCTCACTAACTTATTTATTCCTTTGTCACAGATTGAACCTTCAAGTCGAAGTCACATTGACCTCCATGATGCAGACCTTGGCAATGGGCATGAAGTTTGCACCACCTGGGGAATTGTATGCTAAGGTTCCAATTCCTTGCTCCCTGACACCAGACACAGACCAGGGATATTTGCTAAGTAGAGCTGTTAGCACTGCTTACGTGGCACCTGTCCCTGCTCCTGACAATCATGTGTATGAGGTTCAGGTGGAAGTCAAAGCCACTTCAGAGCAGAATGTGTGGCTCCTGCTGCCAGCTCACTGCTGCTCTGCCTTGGGACTTAAGGATGAAGACACAAAGCTTATGGAAATCCAGTTTCAAATTGACAAGACTGTATTTGGGATATGGCACCAAGCCATTGATGCACTTCAGGATGACAGATTGGTAGCACCTGATGTACCTGCCTGTTCTCTGCCTTCTTTGAGGCCCCCTCCCCAGGAACTTCGTGGTAATCCCAAGCAGAAGCAGGCCATCTCCTTTATCACAGGGACAGCCAGTGGTCTGAACCGAGTGCCTCCACTGCTCATATATGGCCCTTTTGGGACAGGCAAGACATACACATTAGCTATGGCCACGCTAGAGGTTATCAAGCAGCCAAACACAAAAGTGTTGATCTGTACCCACACCAACAGGTGAGCCAAGTTGGGGCAAGAGCAGATGCAACTTTGGTCAGGATTGGGGTTTGATTCTACTGACATCTACTAAATACCCATGAAGTGTATAGTGTTGTATCATGGACCATACTGTAGAATACTGGATGATATACTGGGAAGACAAAGGTGAAAACTGAAATAGTTTTTGTTTCCAGGCAATATATACACAAAGTCAAAATCATAGAATTTTAGAGGAATAAGAAGAATCCCTCTGTAACTTACCTGATTATGGTCTCCAAAGACCTTTTGAGAAGGGATACTTATCATAATTGAGACAAATTCTACTTTTGGATGACTAATCATTGGGAAGTTTTTTGAATAAATTCTTTTTGTAACTCCCTTTCTTATGGTCCCTATTTCTGCCTTTAGGGGTCAAGCCCATCAAGTCTAATCTCTCCTCCATATGGCAGCTCTTTAAATATTTGAAGACAGGGATCATGTATTCCACCAGTCTTCACTTCTCTAGATTACAACAAGACTGATACAAGGTAGAATGTGATTTGAACAAAGGGAGGACAGAGATTATTTTCACTTAGATATAGGTGTCAGAAGTGGTGAAGGTAGAATCTGAAATGAAGGACTTTTGTAGTTAGAGATTGATTGATATGTGAGCTAACATATGGGCTCTATTGGAATGTGTTAGAACCAGCCTAAATCAGGGTTAAGTTATTGATTGTTAAAGTTTCAGTATGAGCATTTATATTATGGAAATTGGCAAGCCCTACAAATTAGGACTTAATTTAATGTTTTTGTCTAGGCTTAAGAAAGTGATGGAGAAAATGTTAATAATGCATGTTAAACTTAAAAGAGTATCATCCATAATTCCCTCAGCCCCTCTGCCCAGCCAGTTGTTAAATATTTACCAGCATACTCTTAAATATAGATAAATAAATTTCTGGTTCCTAAAGATCTTCAAGCATTTTGGAGGATTCCTATGGGCTCTAAGAAGGGAAGTTTGTCTTGGTTTTTTCTTTTTACTTTCTTCCTTTTACCTGTTTCCCACCCTATCTTCACCAAAGAAGCCTATTTTTTTTTTTTTTTTTTTGTGATTTGTTCCCCAGAGTCCATTGTTGAACATTTACAAATACAATGGCTTTATTCTACATTTAGAAGAGAACAGGAATGCAGACACAGAAGTTGAAGAAGTTAGGACAAAGAAAAGGAACAGAGGGAATAGTCTTAATTTTAATAAAACATGGAATACATGAAAAGGAATGGACTTATTTGGAGGTTGGATCAGGATTAGACCTTCCCCACTGAAACAAAATTAGTTTAGCATTCACTTGAGTTTGGATAAATATTGGATTGAGTTTAGATCCACATTGACCTCATTAGGTTAAACTAAGGTAAACTTAAATTGAACCATGTTTGGATTCTGGTTAGACCCGAGTTTAGACCCTCATTAACCTCATTAGGTTAAACCAAGGTAAACTGAAATTGAACCAGGTTTGGATTCTGGTTAGACCAGGTTTGGTCCGGGGTCATTGGACCAGGACTGGAGCAGAGTTAGACTAGATACAGAGCAAAATTGAACCAGAATTGGACCAGTATTCACCTAGTACAGACCCAAGGTTAGACCAGCATAATCTCAGGATTAAAGCAGTATTAAATTAAGATTAGGGCCTGGTTGAATCCGGGAAAAGGAAAAAAGACAAATCCCACCCTTTCTAAAATTCTATTTTCTTTACTTATGTTAATACTATTTTTTTTTTCTTTTTGCTGAGGCAATTGGGGTTAAGTGACTTGCCCAGGGTCACACAGCTAGGAAGTGTCTGAGACCAGATTTGAACTCAGGTCTTCCTGACTTCAGGGCTGGTGCTCTAACCACTGTGCCACCTAGCTGCCCCTATGTTAATACTCTTAGGAAAAAGCATCTTAAAAACCACCAAACAAACAAAAATCCAAACCCTGTTTCCATTGAATTAAATGAAAAAGAATTTGTTTTCCCTAATAACCAGGTCAAGGAAGCTGGATACTACCTACCTTGGATCCTGGGAAGGGTTGATGTCAGTCAGCTATTTTTCCAGTCCACCTAGTGGAGGTGGGTTTGGAAGGAAAGAATAAAAGGAAGGTTCAGAAAGAACCTTTGGGGCCCAGCTGTTTCAGCCGTTCCATTTCCTCTTAAGGTATCTCCAGTTAGTCCAGTTTTCTGAGGTGGTTCTGTAGTTTGCCCTTAATTTTCTGCACCAGTGGACAGAAGCAGTGACATAGATAATACAGAGTTGTGGCTATTGCACCCACTTCCTTAGAACAAGTTGTCAAACTGGAAGGAACCTTCCTCATTAGCTTCCTTTCCTGCCTCTACCTTCCTCCCACCCAGGTCTGAGTCTGCTTAAAATGTTTCTCAATAGATTGTCAAATTACCTTTAAACATTTAGAAAGATTAATTTAAATTTTCACTTAAGCACTTTGACTCCTTTTACATTGTATAGTTTGCATATCTTCTGTTAGAATGTAACCTCCTAGAGGGACAGAAAATGTACTTTTTTTCTTTGCACACCTACCATTAATTAGCATAATTAATTAGAGTATGAGAGGTAGGATATAACTATAAAATTTAATTGAGGAAATGATGTAGCCATTTTCCTGAACCTCTTCTGTTTTTCCTCTGCAGTGCTGCTGACATCTACATCCGTGAGTACTTTCATGCTTATGTCACATCTGGACACCCTGAGGCTGTGCCATTGAGGGTCAAAAACACGGAAAGCTTCCTCAACCAGACAGACCCGACCACACTGCAGTATTGCTGCCTCTCAAGTGATGGACAGTCCTTCTGCTTCCCAACTCAGGAGAAACTAAAGCAGCACCGCATTATAATCACTACCACTACCTTGTCCTGCTCCCTGTGTGTGCCACCTGGTTTTTTTTCCCACATTCTCATTGATGAGGCTGCTCAGATGTTAGAATGTGAAGCCATAATTCCATTGGCCTATGCCACCCAGAAGACACGCATTGTCCTTGCCGGGGACCACATGCAAATCACCCCCAAACTCTTCAGTGTTGGGGCGAGGAAGTCTGCTGACCATACCCTGCTCAATCGGCTGTTCCAGTACTACCAGCGGGAGACTCATAAATTGGCTTCCCAGAGCAGGGTCATTTTCCATGAAAACTACCGTTCCACCAAAGCCATCATTTCCTTTGTATCTCGGAATTTCTATGTGGCTAAGGGTAACCCTATTCAGGCTAGCGGACAGATCCCTGGCCACCCTTGCAAGTACCCACTCATGTTTTGCCATGTGGCTGGTACTCCTGAGAGAGACATAACAATGACATCATGGTTCAACAGGGCTGAGATAGTGGAGGTGATTGAGAAGGTGCAAGAATTTTATCGTATCTGGGCCTACCAATGGAATAGCCCTGACCTAAAGCAAATTTGTGTTGTGTCCCATGGTTCTCAGGTGATTGGTTTCTCCTTATATTTCTGTCTTTCCTTTTCTGCAGGGATTAGAAATAATTTTGGTTTGTTGATGGGCAGGCAGAACTTTGTATTTAAATTCCTACTTCTAAATGATAGCTATTTCAGATGTTGACTGGTCATTCTGGGAACCCCATAGTTCTTCTCGGGATTCTCAAGCAGTATCCTGCATATGGATTGGGGAATAATGATCATTTTTGGACCATTTTGTGGTCTAAACTTTTCTCCTTGACCTGGAAAAGAAGGGATCCCTGGGATCCTTCATCATCATCACCACTCTCAATGATTCATCTTCATCAAGCATAATCTAGTGGATAGAAAGAAGCCCTTGAAGGCAGAACAACCTGGGTTGAAGTCCTGACTCTAACCTATCCTGGATGTGTGACCATGGGCTTACTTACCCTTTCAGGGTCCTCAGTCCACTTTGTAAGAGAAGGTGCCAACCTGTATTTGTTGAGAGTTGCCTCACCTGGGAGTTCCCTATGCTAACAAAATCTCAGGTCTAGTCCTTATCCTCATTTTTATCCCTTGTAGAAAAACATAGAAAGATGCTCAAGTAGTAGAATGATTGCCTTTAGCAAACATTACAATAGTTCATGTCTTTTATGATCATATTATATTGATAATGTAATATAACATGTACCAGTGTTTCTTAATGGAGACTGGAAATAGTAGGGATGGGGAGAGGGATGTGTGTGACCAATCATCCAGCAGAATGAAGCTGATAAAAACTTACTTTTTTTCTGAATAATCTATGAAGGCTTCATGGAAGAGGTGGGATTTTGTAAACTGTAGAGTGATCTGAAGAATGTGGTTTAACCTTTCTGTCATTCTGGGGGAGTATTGAAAAAGGGAGGGGAAGTATTCTTTCTTAAGGTGAAGGCCCCAGATGATGGTATTTGGTTCTGGTAGGATTAGTTTGGAGGCTGAGGTCAGGGTGTTGAGTTTGTTCATATAGGGTCGGAGTCTTGAGGAATATTGTTTACTCTGGATTGAAGCCATTCATTGATTCCCCTGTTGGTCTATTTTTCAGGTAAAAATATTGAGGCAGGAACTGAGGAAGAAACAACTAGGAGAAGTAGCAGTGGAGAATTTTGAAAATCTGCCAGGTGGGTGTCTAGTGCCAGGGGCATAAAGTTGGGAGGTAACCTGTCTAAGTTCTCTGGGGATGGGGGCATGAAGGGCCCTATTTAAGGTGACCTTAGCTGTCTACTTAAAGCCTTATTCAGTTACCACAGCCAGGTCCCTGTACAAATAGATGGTGAAGAGGTCTTATTTTCTAATTTGTAGAGTTTTTGATAGGGAGGCTTCTTAAGGACAGGGATCAAGGTATGTATGTATGAGTGGATGGTCGTGTGCTGGGAGAGATAGCATAAACATTTTTACTTTCTCTTCTCAGGCCCTCTAAAACTATGATCAGGCATTAGTCACAACTTCTTAGGGAGGAAAAGAAGCACACTTAAAGAGGTCAAGTGTTGGGGTCTCTTTGTAACCACAGTAGGAGACTCTTTGGTCAGCCTGACAGTGACCTTGGGTAGGTGAACTTTAGTGTATGCTAAGGGTG
This sequence comes from Myrmecobius fasciatus, assembly GCA_023553655.1. Lineage (NCBI taxonomy): Eukaryota > Metazoa > Chordata > Mammalia > Dasyuromorphia > Myrmecobiidae > Myrmecobius > Myrmecobius fasciatus. The sequence goes on from JAJPUD010002006.1 coordinate 320,784, forward strand.
GGGGAAGTCAGCACTTAATGTACAGGGGCCAGGAGTGGATAGTGGTGGGGTGGGGAAATTTTGTGTTGGATTACATCCACCTGGATAGCTCTTGATGATAGATATCAAGAACCTTGATAGCCATCATACAGTACAGAGATGCATCATTTCTTTAGAGCTAGACTTATTTAGAGGGACAGAATCGCATGTCTAAGAGCTCTGGCTGCTTTTTTTCCCTATAAAGGGAAGGGTCCCCAGGACAGGTTCTCCCTTTGTCTGTCCCCTCCCATTGTCCTTCCCAGGGTCATCCTTGACCTTGAGGAGCTCCCATGTGGCCTAATCTTTCTCTGTTCTGCTTTTGGCTCCTGGCTGAGTTCTGATTCTTTGCTCTTGGCTCTTCTCTCAGGTCGTGAATTCCGAGTGATCATCCTCAGCACAGTCCACACCCGGGACAGCCTGCTCAGCAGCTCAGTCCCCCACCTAGAATTCTTCAGTGAGGCTCGAGTGCTGAACACAGTGATGACCAGGGCCCAGTCCCAGGTGGTTGCTGTGGGTGATGCTGTGGCCCTTTGTTCTTTTGGACGTTGTAGCAAGGTATGGAAGCACTTCATTCAAGAGTGTGTAGAGATGCGCAGTGTGTCCCCTGTGGACCTCACAATGGAACAAATCAAGCAAGATGTGGCACACAGGCAGCGCTGGGCCCGGCAAAATGGACTGCACCCTATGAACACCCCCAGGGAGGACTTTCTGGAAGAGGAAGACAATGACAATGACATTCCCTCGTGGGTGTCTGATGCTGAGCTCAATGCTGATGATCCCATCCTACAGGAGCTGCTGGATGAGAGCAAGAATGTGGCCGTGACAGTGACTGAGGAGGGGCTGCTGAATGTGACATCAGGGGCCCGCTCCCGCCATCAGGGACAACAGTATTTAAGCTTTCCTGTGCCAGTGTTGCAGAAGTATCTACGCATGCAGCCCAAGATATATAGGAAATGTGAACTGATTAAGGAGGCCTTTGAGAAGGCATCTGCCTTCACCATAGATGACTCCCCACCCCTCATTATTCAAATCAGAGGACGCACCAACTGTGGAATGGCCTTCACTGGGGATCAGGTTCTAGTGGAAATCCTGACTCCGGAATTGGAGGAACAGGGGTACTCCTGGCGCCCCATGGGCCGAGTGGTGGGAGTACTAGAAAGAGGTGACCGTGAACTCATCTTCATTTGCAAGATGGATGAGTTTGACCCCCGAGTAATGATCCCCATTGACCCTTCAGTCACCAAGATCTTTGTGCCAGAGTTAAAGGATAAGCCCAACACTATCCCTATCCGCCGCTTACAGCGAGGACACATCAAGCTTATTAGCTATGAGAAGATAACAGAGGAGACCAAGCGCAATCAGCTCTTTCGTGTCCAGATCATCTCTTGGAAAGAGAGGTTCTATTATCCCTTGGGTATCATTCTGGAAATTCTTCCCCTGCCTTTGACTTTAGAACAAGGTTTAAAGATTCTGGACATGGAATATTCTCTGAATGCCAATGGAAGGTACCCAACTCCAGTCATTAAGGAAGTGAACCAGCATAACTGTAGCAAATTTAATCTGCACCGGGGACAGTGGAAGGACTGCCGGGATTATTTGACCTTTACTGTGGACCCCCAGGGCTCCCGGGATCTGGACGATGCTATCAGTGTCCGGGACCTGGGAAGTCATTACGAAATTGCTGTCCATATATCTGATGTGGCTAGCTTCATGCCGAAGGACGGCGCACTTGACCGAGAGGCTAGAAAGCGAGGTGCTACCTACTATGCTCCTGGAAAGGATCCTGTGGCCATGCTCCCATCCAGGCTCAGCCAGGATCTCTTCAGCCTCCTCCCCCAGCAAGAACGTCGAACCATCTCCCTGATTCTTACAGTGGAGAGGGAAGGTGACCGAGTAGTGCAATGGCACATCACTCCATCTATGATATGCTCTGACCTCCAGCTGACGTATGAGGAGGCTGAGGTCATTATTAAGAGTCATCCTGGGGGTGGGGCTTGGCTGCCTCTCCGCCTGGGCACTGTGGAAGGCTGTGTTGTGGCTGCTTATCACTTTTCCCAAGTCCTCCGCAGAAGCCGCCTGCAGGGAGACTGCTACTATGACCAGCCAGATGAGGATAGCCCTCTCGGCTCACGTAGCTCCCACCAGATGATTGAGGAGCTTATGATCCTATTCAATAGCTACGTAGCTGAATTCCTGGTGCACCAGGATAACACAAAGTTGATCACCCCATTGAGGTGCCAGGCTGAGCCCAATCCTCAGCAAGTAGCCCAACTAAAGGATAAATACAACCACTTGCTCCCTCTGTCCCTTCATCTCTCTTATCGTCTCGGTGGCCAGACCACCGGTGCTTCCCAAGGAACCAGCTCAGGATACAACCTTTGCATCCTGCGTACACTTTGGGACCACCTGTGCCAGGCTGCTGACAGCAAGGACTATAACAAGATGGTGGACCTAATTGCCACAGATGATATCCACCCTACTCTGGCCCCAGCTGGACTGGAGTTCCGAAAGCTGCTCAGTCGTTCCTACTTTAGCCGCTCCAACTCCACCAGCCTGTCCAGGGCTGGGCATTACTCATTGCAGGTGGACTGGTATACATGGGCATCATCCCCCATAAGGCGCTACATTGATGTGGTGCTACAGCGGCAGCTCCATGCTGCCATGACCAAGGGCCAGCCTGGCTATTCCCCTGAAGATATTGACTTATTGTGCCATGACTTCAACCGGAAGAATGGACGTGCACAGGCTTATGAGCGCAAGGCCCACTGCCTTCACCTTGCCACCCAACTCAAGACCCAGCTGCAGACAAAATTGTGCTTTGTGGTAAATGTGGAATCTGTAAACCGCTTTTTTAAGGTGATTTTCCCCATGAACCGGGATACCCTGCCTGATCCCCACCTTGTCAATTATCGTGCACTGCAATTGGTAGAGCAGCCCACCTTCATTCCTGAGAACCAGAAAATGAAGTTGGTATGGAAGAGGCGAATATATTCTCTGGATAAGGGCAAAGCCTGGATGCCATCTTCTAAAACTCTGGTAGACACACATGCCATGCCAGTAAGCAGCGTCATCTGGCAGGACCTGCTGGTTGCAATTCAGAGCCAGAATTTTCAGAAAGCAGCAGCCTTGCTCCTAAGGTCTCGAGGAGCTCCTCAGACCTCCCACCATCGGTCCTTAGGCCAGGTGTCTCGAAGCAAGTGCTCCCACTATGTAGAGGTGATACTAGAGCTAAGTACTGGGGATGCCCTGCAGATGCAACTGACCACTGATGTCCAGAGGGGCTTCCTTGTGCCCTCCATTCAGATGTGGATGTTGACACCAGGTTTTGCCATTTGCCTGGAGCATGCTGAGAAACCCATTGACTGCTTTTCCCGCTATGCTTCACAGGCAACTAAAGATGTGTATTCTGAGGCACAGGAATATTCCCAGGTATGGGAGCCACTCTGTGCCATGGAGTCTGCTTCTAGTGCCGTGGCTGAGAATGACTCTATTCTCTTGCATGGTGTTCCCATTACTTGGGACCAAGAGCGGAATGACCAGGGACAGATGCAAGGTTCCTTCTGTTTAACTTATAGCTTCCTCAAGGAATGTGCAATTGATATCAACTTTAATTTCTGCTACCTCTGCATCCGGTTGGAGAACCTAAAACTCCAGGGTCCAGTAGAAAAGGAGGAAGAAAGGGAGAAAGGAAAGGAGGCTGCTCTGTGTCAAGGCTTTAGGAAGCTCAGCTTGTGCAACACAGCAGTAGGCCCACCCATGGTCAATACTCTTGACTCTTGTTTGAATGTAGACCCTGACACCTATACTTGGGTGGCTCATGGGCTAACAGATGAAATGGATCAGGATTCCAAAAAGGTTGACCGAAGAGAAGAGCGACAGAGAATCCATTTTTTCCTACACCATGTAGCCATGGAGGGCATCCCCGTGGAGGTCACCAGAAAGGAAGCTTGCTTCACCATTGAGATGATCCCAAAGCTCCTGCCAGATATGTGAGTGCTCACAGAATGATAGTGTGGAGGATGTGTGTGTGTGAATGATTGGGGCAGAGGTGATAGGAGGTGGGCCAGGACTCCTACCCTAGGAGTACTTAAAAGTTGGGCTTTTATATCCTGATTATTATTATTATTATTATTTTTGCTGAGGCAATCGGGTTAAGTGACTTGCCCAGGGTCACACAGCTAGGAAGTGTTAAGTATGAGACTAGATTTGAACTCAGGTCCTCCTGACTTCAGGGCTGGTGCTCTATCCACTGCGCCACCTAGCTGCCCCTATCCTGATTATTTTTTAGGCCCCTTTGCAGAAGTTCCATTTAGTCTGGAGAGGTCAGAGTTCTTTCTAGCCCCTTGACTTTTTGGTCTTGTGTCTGGGTCCTCTAATGATTCCTCATTAACCCTTTTGCCAGGCAGTTCTCTGAAGTGGCAGCTGCTTATGTTTTCCTTTCTACCCTTTCCCTGAGCTGTGTCATGGATCTTGTTAATTATAACTGAGGATTTCCTTCTTTTTTCTCCTAAGCCGGAAAGAGGAAGCTATCTGGAAACTGAAATATGCCTCACCACTTGTCACCAGCATTGCCTTAGGCCAGCCCATCAAAGAAGGTCGGTTACACCGTGGCATTTGAGTATTCAGCTCCTTAACATCCCTGTCTGGCCCAGAATAGTAAGGGGGAAGAGCAGGCAGAGAAGGGTATAGAAGAATGATCTTCGGGAAGGGTCCCAAGAATTTGATTTTGGCTCTACTTTCTCCCTTGTCCTACATTCAAATCTTTCCCTTTATCCCAACTCCTAGCATTGTTTATCCCTTCTCTGACCCCCTCTTCTTTCTCTTAATTTATTAAGAAAAATATCCCACCCCTAAGTTTTCCTCTTTTTCTTTTTTCTGTTTTCTTAGTGTCCTGCATAGCCATAAAATCCAGTATCCTGAAGCGCCAGACCTTTGACATCCCCCGAGGAAAATTCAGGCTCAATAGGAGTCAGAACAGTGCTGTGCTAGAGGCTCTTCAAAAGCCTTTTACCCTTATCCAAGGGCCACCAGGTGAGACAGAACCTTTAGTTCTTTAAGGAGGAAGTGACCTTAGGTGATAGGAGACCTATCATTAGACCAGTGAGGTGGCCAATGCCATCAAACCCAATTTTTAAATGAGAAAACTGAGTTGAAGTGGTTTACCTGAGACCATAGAGGTAGCACTGCTGAGATTTGAACACATTTTCTGAGTGTTCTTTCTGCTACACTTGAAGGATTTGGATCTATTTTTTTTTTCATCTCTGGGTTCAGATTAAGGATGTGGAGAGTTAAGTGTTGTCTATAGTTATCTTTCCTCCTCCAGTTCTCATCACATTGGGACGGGGTGATTTCTCCTGTATAAAATGAGGGAGTTGGACAGGACTCTGGAACTGGGAGTATTGGGAAGACTGCACAACACAGAGTGTCATATTCCTTCTTTATTGTAAACAAAACACACTTGGGAAGGTTGTGTAAGATGCTTAAAAGGGAATTATTTTCCTCAGTCCATGGCTTGTGGCTAGTGCAGGCATACCTCACTACCTAACACTGGAAGATTCAACCCATATATAGTCTAAAAGAGGTTAAATGTATTTCCCAAGTCACATAGCTGATAAGAGTCCAGATTCAAAATCAGATCCTCTGAATTGAAATCCAGTGATTTTTGCTACCAGAGCATGCAGTCACTTGACTCCTGTTTGGGGTCTCGATGAAAACATCAATAACCAAATGGGGATGAAATGAGACTATAGTCCAGAATGGGGGAAGAGTGGGCTTACATTGCTGATACCTGTTCCTGGGGCTCTAGGCACTGGGAAGACGATGGTCGGGGTCCATATTGTATACTGGTTCCATAAGCTAAACCAGGAGAGGCCTGAGACTGCCCCCCAGCCCTTGAGAGGGGAGAAGAAAGACAAAGGGGAGAAGTGCATCTTATATTGTGGGCCATCCAACAAATCCGTTGATGTTGTTTCAGGTAAGTTGACTCAGCCACTTAGGAGGGAATCTTTGCCTTCGGCTTTTCCTTCTACAATGGGTAGTTCAATATCTTCTATCTTATTTTGTCCTTAGGCAGATATAGGGTTAATATCTCCATTTGACACTTGGTGGAGTAAGTGATAGTTCAGGTGTCTCCTTGCTATGGAAAATCATACACTAATGTTAGCCTTTTCTCCCCAGAAATCCTTCTTCAGTGGAAGGAGGAGCTCAAGCCATTGCAAGTATATAGTGAACAGATGGAGGCCATGGAATTCCCTGTACCAGGGAGCTTCAGAAACATGTTTCGCAAAAATATCCGGGAAGGGAAGCCAAAACCTGAGCTCAGGTAGGAAGAGTGTCTCATGTATGCCATGCTAATACATGGAACAATATGTTTGTCTCTCCTGATGTGCCTTTGGGTGCATGTGTGTATAAATAATATGGGTCTTCTTCCTACTCCCACCTTCTTCCTTATCTTGATGTCTGTGTTACATGAGCAGTGTTGGGGACCAAGTTGGTGATCGGGTTGGATTTGGGTAGAGGTCAAGACTTGTTCACAGGGCATGGCAAGGGTGGAATGGGCTGCCTAGATTTCCACAGGAATCCAGTCCTGAGCAGTAGACTTGATGCCTCAGTCTTTACTTACTTTGGCTCAGAATAAGATAAGATAGGAAAAGGTGGAGCACAGAAACTGAATCACGACCTCCCTCTTCATAGAGACATCATCCTCCATCATCGTATCCGGATGCCATCTAATCCATACGCTCGCAAGATTACGGAATTTGATACCAGAGTGAAGATGGGGGATCATTTCTCAGAGGAAGAGATTGACCTGTGAGTAGCTCCAGGGGAAGCATTGGGAAAGAAGTGTCTCTGAAGGCCTGACTGAAAAGTCTAGGGAGTCTGATAGTGGGGTGGGGTGTATGGGGTGTGTGTGCATGTGTTTTGGGGTGGGGATTGATGTGTTGAGAAAAGAAGCAGAATGAAAATCTAATCAGAGATAGCTTTAAATATTCTGGAGCAGAAGGGAACATAAATGTACCAATCTGCTTTCCAGGTTCTAGAATAGTCACTTTGTTACTGTTCTAGATAGTCACTTTGTTACTGTACTAGTGACAGATGAAGACATTCTGTAACAGTTATAATTATGTCATACCTGATGGAGCTAGACATTCTAGAATATGACCCATGATCTTCTTGAATGGCAGATTGTTTCTTTTTATTTTTTAAATAATATTTTGTTTTTTCCAAATACATGCAAAAAATAGTTTTCAACATTTACCTCTGCAAAACCTTGTGTTCCAAATTTTTCTCCTTCCTTGCCCCTCTTCTCCTTCCTCAAGATGGCAGGCAGTCTGATATAGGTTAAACATGGCAGATTGTTTCTTTAAAAAAATTTCCTAATACATTAATTTCTCCCCCCTTTCCTTTTCCATGCACCTGGGGAGTCTCTCCTTATGATAAAGAATTAAAAAGGAAGAAAAAGCTCTGTGATGTATTAGTTAGCATATCAAGTCCAATAGTATATCCACATATATATACCCCCAAAGAAGAGAGGGAGAGGTGCATTCTTATTTCTTCCTTGGAGTCAAACTTGATAATTATGGTTAGACAGTATTCGATTTAGATTTTTCTGTCCCTGTTTACATTGTTGTAGTCATTCCTGGTTCTGCTTACTTCACTTTGTATCAGTTGTAAATATCCCATATTTCTCTTCATTCATCTTCGTTCAGCATATATTCTATTACATTCATGTATATACTTCTCAGTCACTGGACACATATATTACATAAAGTATTGCTATGAATATTTTGGTGTATATGAGGTTTCTCTATCTTTTCTATTTCCTCCCTTCTGCCCAGCCTCTCCCCACCACCACTGGAGAAAAAGAACAACAAAAATGCATAGTCATGCATTAGGCCCATGTTTCTTAATGTTGGTGTTTATCTTTAACCCTTCTTGATTCTTTTTTAAAAATTTAATTTCAATGTCAGTATATTTATTTATTTTTTATTAAAGCTTTTTATTTGCATAACATATGTATGGGTAGTTCCTCAACATTGATCCTTACAAAGCTTTCCATTACAAATTTTCCCCCTAGTCCCCTCCCCTCCCCTAGATGGCAAGAAGTCCACTACATGTTAATTATATTAAAATTCTTGACAAGTTGAATATATGTATACATATTTCCATACTTACCTTGCTGTGCAAGAACAATTGTATCTACATGAACAAAAAATATCTAAGAAAGGAAACCCAATGCAAGCAAACATTGATAGAGAGCATGAGAATGATATGTTGTAGTTGATATCTCATATCCCTCTTTCTGGATGTATATGGCTTTCTTCACTGTCCAGTTGGAACTGGTTTGAATCATCTCATTGTTGGAAAGAGCCACATCCATCAGAATTGATCATCATATAGTCTTGTTGTTGCTGTGTACAATGATCTCCTGGTTCTGCTCATTTCACTCCGCATCAGTTCATGCAAGTCTCTCCAGGCCTCTCTGAAATCATCCTGCTGGTCGTTTCTTACAGAACAATAATATTCCATAACATTCAGAGTATATTTATTTTTTAAATTTTATTTATGAATTTATGTATCATGTTGGAAGAGAAAAATCAGAGCAAAAAGAAAAAACCATGGGAGAGGAAAAAAAAAAAACAGAAAAAAGAAGTAAACATAGTATGTGTTGATTTACATTCAATCTTCATAGTTCTTTTTCCGGATGCAAGTGGCATTTTTTGTCCAAAGTCTATTGGGATTGCTTTGGATCACTGAACCACTGAGAAGAACTAAGTCTTTCATAGTTGATCATTGTATATTATTGTTATTATTGCATACAATGCATTCCTGGTTCTGCTTGTTTCAGCATCAGTCCATGTAAATCTTTCAAGGTCTTTCTAAAATCAGCTTCTTCATCATTTTTTATCAAACAATAATGTTCCATTACTTTCGTATAGCACAACTTATTTGACCATTCCCCAATTGATGGCCATCTACTCATTTTCCAGTTCTCTGCTATGACAAAAAGAGCTGCAAAAACATTTTTTCACTTGTGGGTCCTTTTCTTTATGATTTCTTTGGGATACAGACTCAAGAATGGCAAAACTGGGTCAAAGGGTATACACAGTTTGATAACCCTTTGGTCATAGTTCCAGATTGCTCTCCAGAGTGTTTGGGCCATTTCACAATTCCACCAACAATGCATTAGTGTTTTTCCCACATCCCTTCCCACATTTATCATTATTTTTTCCTTTCATCTAGCCAATCTGAGAGATGTGAGCTGGTATCTTAAAATTGTTTTGATTTGCATTTTTCTAATCAATAGTGATTTAGATCATTTTTTTTTCATATGACTGTAGAGGGCTTTAATTTCATCTCTGAAAATTGTCTGTTCATCATATCCTCTGACCTTTTATCATTTGGAGGTGACTTGTATTCTTATAAATTTGACACAGTTTTTTATATATTTTAGAAATAAGACCTTTAGAAATATTGGCTGCAAAATTTTTTTTCTAGCTTTGTAGTTCCCTTTTAATCTTGTTTCTCTTGGTTTTGTTTTTGCAAAAGCTTTTTAATTTAATGTAATCAAAGTTGTCCATTTTGCCTTTCATAATATTCTCTAGTTCTTCTTTGGTCATCAATTCTTCCTTTCTCCAACAATCTGATAAGTAAATTATCCCTTGCTCTCCTAATTTGTTTATAGTATCATCCTTTATGCCCAAATCAGGTACCCATTTTGACCTTACTTTGGTATGGGATATGAAATGTAGGTCTATGCCGAGTTTCTGACATATTGTTTTTCAGTTTTCCCAGCATTTTTTTGTGAAATAGTGAGTTCTTATTCCAGAAACTAGAATTTGGGGATTTAACAAATACTAGATTACTATAGGCCCTGATTATTGTGTTGTGTGTATCTATTCTATTCCATTGATCCACCACTCTATTTCTTAGCTAATACCAAATGGTTTTGATGACTGCTGCTTTATAATATAGTTTTAGCTTTCATACTCCTAAGCCACCATCCTTTATTTTTTTTTTGTTAATTCCCTTAATATTCTTAACCTTTTGTTCTTCCAGATGCATTTTATTATTATTTTGTCTAGTTCTATAATATAATTTTTTGACCATTTGATTGGTATGGCACCAAACAAGTAGACCAGTTTAGGCCGAATTGTCATTTTTTATTATGTTAGCTCAGCCTTGCCAGGAGTTCTTGATCTATTTGTTTTCTTTTATTTGACTTCTCAGGTATAAGTCCATCACCACAACTGCCCGGAAATATGAACTAAGCAATCATGACATAATCCTCTGTACCTGCTCCTGTGCAGCCTCCTCCATTCTCACCAAACAACTCAATGTCAAACAAATTCTCATTGATGAAGCTGGCATGTCCACAGAGCCTGAGAGCCTCATCCCCCTTGTTAACTTTCCCCGGGCTGAGAAGGTGAGATAGTGCCCTATGTTTCTGGCCTATTTTTCCTTTGGGTTAATGAGGGAGTAGAACAAGTGGAATAATTGGAATAATATCTGGTACAAATAGTTATTGCATGTACCTTCAGTGCCTGATCATTCTTGGCTCATAAAAAAGACCTAGGAATTGGAATGAACCAGCTAGACTGCTTTAGGTACAGTTAGGAGGAGAAATGAGATCAAGATGGCTGAAAGGGATACAAATCAAAGGCTGGAGACCTTGGCCATGTGTATCTCTAGGTCTGGATAAAACTCTTTCCTATTTGGGCTCTAGGTGGTGTTGCTAGGGGACCACAAACAACTTCAGCCTTTTGTAAAGAATGATCACTGTCAAAACCTGGGCTTGGAGAAGTCCCTCTTCGAGCGCTATCATCGTCAAGCCTGGATGCTGGACACACAGTATCGAATGGTGAGAGGCCTGGTCCCTTTCTTTTTCCTTTTCCTATTCCTTTAATACTTTGCTACTCAAGCCCCTGCTTCCCCACAAAAAACCAAATTTACGCCAGTAGGTATCTTCTTACACATAGGCACATGCATACTGTGATAGGTAAAGATTAAATGACTGATGAAACAAAGGTTCAAGCTTCCAAGGATTTTGATTTATTAAGCAATGCATAGCAATTGCACAAGAAACAGGAATCAGACCTCTTCAACTTAGGTAGGACTAGTGGTCCTAAATATAGGAGGAGATGGATTTTTATGTATTAAAAACAATTAAATAAAACTAATTAATTAAAAAGAAACAACACAACATAAGATTATCTGCTTTCTAATTGGTTGAAAGATTAAGGACTTTCCAAGTTGAGAGGGGAAGAGGTAACAGTTGCAATTCCCCAAATTCAGAAAAGAGGTGAATCACTTCTCCCAAGTGTCTGTAAACAACCAAAGGAACATGGAAATAACAATTGATTGATATGTATGGGGGGAGTCATCAGATAAAATACACGGATTGCTTGAGATGTACAATTGTAAGAAAACTCCTCACATCAATCTTTGGATCTGACTGGATTTCTGATCAACATAACCTTAGTTATAGTCTTTATATTAGTTATGGTCCTCCGGTCTTTAGTTAAGGGTCTCTAAGCAACAGGTAGAGGTGATCCAGCTTTCCAGTCACAAAGGACTAGGTTCAAACAATTCAGTAAAGTTTTCTCCTAATTCTCCAATTGAATAAAATTTTTTCATAAGACAGAAATTAGACTAGACCCATAATTGACCCATAAAGCTGGTTCTAGAATTGAATCACAAGATGGAGTCAATGTGGTTCACTCATTTCCCACAATTAAGCGCTTTGTCTTCTGATTCCTTCAATTTTCCCAATATATATATATATTCTTACATGTACACAGTTGCCTCACAAATACCTGTAAATACAGCCACATATATACCATCACACCCACATTCCTACGTATATACATATGAACACAGAGATGCTCTTATAGATAAAAAAGTTATTTGCACATACAATAACAGGAACCAATACACTCACAGACACACAAGTACACATACACACAACCTCCCCCTTAAATACATAGACAATTATAAAACTTATTCTGTATGCATTGCATCCTAGAGATATACATAGCCACTGACTCATCTCCTACTCCAGATAACACCTATAGATGTGCTCTTTCATGCAATCCAATTTTCACTTTTTGAACCATTGGTCACATGGCAGCAATGTGACATTTAGCTTTCATGAGGTCACAGTGACAGATCAGCAGGAGGAACCACCTGAAAAGAAGGAGGTTCTATAAATAGAGTTGGGTTATCTCCCAATTACTAGAAGAAAAGATCTTTGACTGGGAGGACTTGATTTGCCCTGTAAGAGGCCTTGTGATTGAGGGAGAAAAGTTAGATGAAACTCTTTATACCAATGAAATCTTGGGTCTGGATTAATAAATAGGAAGGGAAAAGAAGAGGAAAAGATATGGAGGAAAAAAGAGAGAGGGAGAAAAGTGTAGAAGGAAATGAGAGACACAAGGGGAGTGAGGGAGGAAGTAGTTCAATTGAACAAATATTTGTTAAATGTCTACACATGCCTGATACTGTCTATCCACTGAGGGACCAAGCCAAAGATTATATAGCTCCTTCTTATAGGAGGAATAGGAAGTAGAGTGGGGGAGCAATAAGGAGAAAGAAAGAATGATAGAGAAGACATATCAGGAGAAAAAGAAGAAGAGAGCAAGAAAGTTAAAGAGAAGGAGAGAATAAGGATTGGAAGGAGAGAGAAGCTCAGGAGGTCTTGAGACAGTAGCTTCAAAATGGAGGTCATATATCTTGCAATTTACTTGGGCTGTGGTCTTCTCTTGGTCCTCTGGCAGTGGTTACCTATTGTTTTTCGAAATGCTTATTAACAGATAAACCACCTAAGTTATAACTCCCTTCAACTTTGAGGTCTGTGTTCCTCAAGTCATATGACTAATGCTATGTTACATTGTTGTGTGAATATAGTGAAAAAGAAAAATCTAGTAAAGATATGGAAGATATGAATAGGAAATTTGACCAAGTAGAGGTGGCTTGAGGATTTCTAATTGAGTCTCTGTTCGAGGGAGATAGCCAGAAAGAGTCACCAGGATGAACATTTTGGAATGTTGAATCATTGGTAACATTGATTGTGCCCTAAGGAATGGATCTTCTCCACACTTAGTATATTCTCCACACATATTATAGATGGTTCCTGTCCTGAAGCCAAGCTGGGACAAATTTGTCTGGCTGCTATCTTGACTATTCTGCCCATTCATAACTTCTTGATTGGCAAATTCCTTCACCTTGGAATGTTAATTAACCAAGTTTTGTTAAATATTTGCGTTATGATAAGGGATGAGGGTACAAAGAAAGGCAACATGGATTGTTTTATTTGTTCCAACTCCATTTGTTTCTTGCCCCTAATAGCACAAGGATATCTGCAAATTCCCTTCCAAAGAATTTTATGATAATAAATTAAAGACTAGCACGGAACTAAGGCGAATGCCAAGTGTCTTCAGCCACCAAGATCAAGAAAGCTGCCCCATCATCTTTGGCTATGTCCAGGGAGAGGAGAAGAGCCTAGTAGTCTCCACAGATGAAGGAAATGAAAACTCCAGAGCTAACCAAGATGAAGTGGAGCAGGTGGTAAGTGCTCAAGTCAAAGCTGGGAGGTGGGGGACATCTCGAAGGACTGGAGAATTTTCTGGGTACAAGAGACTAGTAGTGAGCATTGTGGATCACAGAGTTTAGGGATTGGAAGGGACCATGCCACTGAAATGCTGTTGTGAGCCTTTCAAACATTCTCTCAAAACAAAAACAACAACCAAAAATTCTCTCCTTTTGACTGGGGAAAGTCTGTCCCCTTATCAACTGCCTCAGCAGCCCAGGGCTCTGTAACAGAATTGGCAGACAATAACCATACTGCACATCTCAGGATCATAGTCTCAGCTGGAAAGACCCTCACAAGTCATCAAATTTACTCCAACCTGTTCCAAGTAAGAATCTCTTTTAAAACTTGTCTTGATAGTCATCTAGCTTTTGCTTAAAAATCTTCTAATGATGACCCATTATTTTTCTTGAGACAATTCTTTCCCTATTTTGGAGGGAAGTTATTAAGATTACTGTTAAGAAGTTATTTTGCCACCTTTTAAAAATAAGTTTTATTGGTTCTTTTTTCCTTTACATCATGGTCTTTTCTGGAAATTCTGGAAATAATTTTATGACAATAAATTAAAGATTAGTGTGGAACTAAGGTGAATGCCAATTTTATTCAGCTACCAAGAAAGCCAACCTACTTAATTTTCCTCCAAAATGGGAAAGAATTGTTACATATCTTTGACTACCTTTGGCTATGTTCAGGGACAAGAGAATTATTCAAATTCATATTTCAGCTAGGCGAATTGAGGACATCCCCTCAATTTCCTGTTCTTTGGCCTGAGAAAAGAGCTGCTATATTTTTGTACATATAGGTGCTTTTCCTTTTTTTTTTTTTTAAATTCTTTTGGGATTCATGTTTAATAGTAGTATTGTTAGGTCCAAGTAATTTTATAGTCCTTTGGACTTAGTTCATATCTTTTGATCATTTATCAATTGAGGAATGGCTTTTTTTTTTTTTTTTTTGCTTTTTGCTGAGGCAATTAGGGTTAAGTGACTTGCCCAGGGTCACACAGCTAGGGAATGTTAAGTGTCTGAGACCAGATTTGAACTCAGGTACTCCTGACTTCAGGGCTGGTGCTCTATCCACTGCGCCACCTAGCTGCCCTGAATGGCTTTTTTTTTTTTTAAATAAATTTGACTCTTCCCTATATATTTGAGAAATGAAGCCTTCATCAGAGAAATTTGCTTCAAATTTTTTTCTCAATTACTATTGCTAACTGCATTTCCCCTGTTTATTCTATTTTTTCCTTTCACCCTGACTCTTCTCAAAAATATTTTGCTTCTGATCACTCCCTCCCCCAATGTAGTCTCTCTTCTGTCACCCCACTTAAGGAATAAGCCTTCTCTTATCCCCTTCCCCTCCTACTTCCCTGCAGGGTAATATAGATTTCTATACCCGTATTGAGTGAGTATGTTATTTCCTCTTTGAGCCAATTCTGATGAGAGTAAAATTCACTCATTTCTCTTTCTTTGCCCTCTCCTGCTTCCCTCCACTGTAAAAGCTTTTTCTTGCCTCTTTTTAAGGCATCTAATTTATGCCATCCCACCTCTCTCTCCCCTATTCTCCTACCCTTTAATTTTATTTTTTTAGATTTTATCCCTTTGTATTCAGTTCACGCCTGTGCCTTCTGAATTTATGTACTCCTTCTAACTGTGATAATAATGAGAAAGATCTTATGAGTTATAAGAATCATCTTCCCATGTAGAAATGTAAACAGATAAACCTTAAGTCCCTTATGATATCCCTTTCCTGATTACCTCCTTATACTTCTCCTGAGTCCCGTGTTTGAAAATCAAATTTTCTATTCATCTCTGGCCTTTTCTTTCTTTTTAAAAAAAAAATCATAGCTTTTTATTTTTCAAATCACATGCAAAGATAGTTTTCTTTCTTTTTTAAAAAGCTTTTTATTTTCAAAACATATGCATAGTTTTCAGCATTCACCCTTGCAAAATCTTGTGTTCTGAATTTTTCTTCTTCTACCTCCACCTTCCCCCTCCCCTAGATAGCAAGTAATCCAATATAGGTTAAACATGTGCAATTCTAAACATATAGTCTACATTTATCATGCTGTGCAAGAAAAATCAAATCAAAAGGAAAAAATGAGAAGGGAAACAAAAACAAGCAAGCAAACAACAATAACAAGAAAAAGGTAAAAATCCCATGCTGTGATCCACATTTAGTCTCTGTAGTCCTCTCTCTGAATTCGGATGGCTCTTTCCATCACAAGTCTATTGGAATTGCCTTGAATCACCTCATTGTTGAAAAGAGCCAGGTCTATCACAGCTGATTACCACATAATCTTGTTGTTGTGTACAATGTTCTTTTGGTTCTACTCACTTCACTTGGCTTCAGTTCATATTAAATCTTTCCAGGCCTTTCTGAAATCAGCCTCCTTGTCATTTCTTATAGAACAATAATATTCTATCATATTCATATAACATAACTTATTCATCCATTCCCCAACTGATGGGCATCCACTCAGTTTCTAGTTTCTTGCCATTACAAAAAGGATAGCTCTGATCTTTTCACCACAAATGCTTGAAAGTCTTTTATTTCATTGAATATCCACCTTTTTCCCTGAAGGATTATATCAGTTTTGCTGCATAAGTGATTGTTGGTTGTAATCCTAGCTCTATAGTTCTCTGGAATTTTACATTACAAAGCGTTCCTAACCCCCCCCCCCCATCCTTTAATATGGAAGCTGGCTCAACTATATTTGAATTGTTTCTTTCTGTATGCTTGCAATATTTTCTCCTTGACTTAGGAGTTCTGGAAATTGCTATAATATTCCCAAGAGTATTCATTTTGGGATCTCTTTCAGGAGATGATTGGTGGATTCTTCAATTTCTATTTTTACCCTCTGGTTCTAGAACATCAGGACAGTTTTCCTTGATAATTTCTTCAAAGGTGATGTTCAGGCTTTTTTTGTTTGTTTGTTGTTTTTGATCATGGCTTTCAGGTAGACTAATAATTTTTATTTTTTTATCTTTTTCAAAAATAAGAAAAAAGAAAAATAGAAAAGAAATATAAAATAAAATAAAGCAAAATAAAAGAGAACATTATCATGTATCCAGCAGAACATCAGGAAGGATTCAAAATATACAACAAATTACCAGCTCAAGAAAGTACATATATATTAATAGAAGAAATTATATTCATGAATGTCCATTTTTTCTTTACTTCCTTGTAAACTGTTCTTTGGTTCTCTTATTTACTTGATTTTTTTCCCTCTTTCATCCCCACTCCCATCCCTAAGCAAGCTACAGTTAAGATATATTTATGTATACATATGTAGATACATACCACACACCCCGCCCTTTACAAACAACTCCCCCCCCCCAGGCACATAGACCAATAATATTTTTTTTTTTGCTTAGGCAATTGGGGTTAAGTGATTGCCCAAGGTCACACAGCTAGGGAATGTTAAGTGTCTGAGACCAGATTGGAACCCAGGTCCTCCTGACTTCAGGGCTGTTGCTCTATCCACTGCGCCACCTAGCTGCCCCCCAATAATTTTTAAATAATTTTTCCTGGATCTATTTTCTAGGTCATTTGATATTTCACATTTCTATTTCTTCATATTTTTTTGGTTTTGCTTTATTGTTTCTTGATTTCTCATAAAGTCATTTCCTTACACTTGGCTCAGTTCTAATTTTCAGAGAATTAGGCAACATAATTTCCTCAGTAAGCTTTTGTACCTCCTTGGCTTTTAACTCTTTGTTAAAGTAGGGCTCCATTCTAAGGTAGAGGGAGTACTGCCCCAAGTTTCAGGAATTTTTGTTTTCAAAGATTCTTTTAAGAACCTGACCACAAGCATTCTTTTCTAGCCTGGAACTGGGAGGAGTGTCCCTGTTCTACTATGGCTCTAAGTTCTAAATCAAAAGAGTGCTAATAAAGAGACTTCCTATGAGTTGAGGCCTCTGGAAGCTGCTGCCACCACCAGTACTCATGTTCACTTCTGGTTTGCTGGTTTCCCAAGGTCCTCTCATCTTACTGATAACCCTTTCCTGCTGAGCTTCTAGTTTTTGGTGTCTCTGTACTGAGAGATTTAAAAACTACCAGTACTGATTCAGAGGCCCTACAGCCAAAGACCTTTCCTGTTGACCTGTTGACTTTTCAGTTAGAAAACACCTGTTTTGTGTGTTCTGACTCTCTAAAAATTGTTTAGAGTCATTATTTAAGGAACTGGAAAGGTTTTGGAGGAGGGCTCAGTGAGTGCCATCTTTTACCCTACCATTTTGGTTCTGCCTCTCAGTTCTTTTCTTTACACTTTACAACTCACATTTCACAGTTCAGTTATCCTTTATAACTGTTGTGGTGATTATTTATATTTTTCAGTTGATTACTCCTATATTGCTCTATCTCTGTTCATACGAAACTTCCAGATTCTCTGAGTTAGTCACTTTTTAAACTACACAGTAACATTCAGGTATATTTACATGCCAGTTTTTTTTCCAACCATTATCTAGTTGATCAGTTCCTGCTTAGTTTACTTTTTGCCAACTCATTCCAATTTTGGACAATGTGAGATGTGAGGAAGGTCTACCTTACTGAACTAAACTTAGCTTATTGGCCACTCATTATCCTGCCCTCTGCAATCTAGCAGATCTAGATGGAATGTTGTATATAAGATATATAAGTAAGCCTATTTGGTGGGAATAGATTGAATGTAAGACCCCAGTGTGCTCTCGCCAGGATAGAATGCAGTGGAACTCTTCCTTTATTCTGCATAATGTGTAGACACATTCTTATGCTGTGTCTATCTATTTAAGATTTCTCATGTTAGTTGTTTGATTGCCCTCTTAAGAAGTAGCATGATATTGTAGATAGAGCACTGAAATTGGATTTCAAATCCTTCTTTAGACATTTATTAACTATATGCTGCATAAATAACTTAACCTCTCCAGGACTCAGTTTTTTAATCTGTAAAAATGAGAGGTTTGGGCATGGTGGCCTCTTAGAGTCCCCTTTGTCTCTGAATCTCTGATTCTGTGATGAAACATTATATATTATGAATATGTAAGAGATGTTAGAGACCAACATCTTAGAATTTAGAAATTGATTTTCAAAAAATGATTCAGGCAGATATCAAAGCTATCTATAGTCATTTGAAAAAAAGCAGATTAAAATAACTCTGAGATATTGCCTCATACCTAGCACATGGATCAATATGATAGAAAAAGTAAATGATAATTGTTGGAGGGCAGATGAGAAAACTGGGACACCAATGCATTGTTGGTGAAGTTGTGAACTGATCCAGCCATTTTAGAGAGCAATTTGTTGTGGGTTTTTTTTTTTAATTAAAACTTTTTATTTGCAAAACATATATATGGGTAATTCTTCAACATTAACCCTTACAAAGCTTTCTGTTACAAATTCCCCCCCTCCCCACCCCTCCCCTAGATGGCAGGATATCCACTACATGTTAATTATGTTAAAATACTTGACAAATCGAATATATGTATACATATTTCCACACTTATCATTGTTGTGCAAGAAAAATCGTATCTACAAGAAAGAAAAATCAGATAAAGGAAACACAATGCAAGCAAACATCAATAGAGAGCATGAAAATGTTATGTTGTGTTCCACATTTCACATCCCTCTCTCTGGGTGTATATGGCTTTCTTCAGTGAACAATTGGAAGTGGTTTGAAACATTTCATTGTTGAAGAGAACCATGTTCATCAGAATTGATCATCATATAGTATTGTTGTTGCTGTGTATAATGATCTCCTGGTTCTGCTCATTTCACTCAGCATCAGTTCATGCAAGTCTCTCCAGGCCTCTCTGAAATCATCCTGCTGGTCATTTAGAGAACAATTTGGAACTCTTTAAAGGGCTATAAAACCATGTATACTTTTTGACCCAGGAATAACACTAATGTATCCCAAAGAGATTAAAAAAAGAAGAAAACAACCTACTGTACAAGGATATTTATACCATCTCTTTTTGTGGTGCCTAAGAATTGGAAATTGAAGGGAGTGCACATCAGCTGGGGAATGACTGAATAAGTTGTGATATATGTTTGCGATGGAATACTATTATGCTACAAGAAATGATGAGCAGGATGATTTCAGAAAAACCTGGAAAAACTTACATGAACTGATATGGAGTGAAGTGAGCAGAATTAGGAGAACACTGTACAGAGTAACAGCAACATTGTGTGATGAACAACTGTGAATGTTGTTGCTATTCTCAGCAATACAATGATCCAAGATAATCCCAAAGAACTCATGATGAAATGTTATCTGTATCCAGATAAAAAACTGATACAAGACTGAAGCATACTATTTCTGTCTCGTCTGTATCTCTTTTTTCTTTCACAAAAATGACTAATATATTAGTATTTTACATGCTTGCATATATACAACCTATATAAGAAACTCCAAAATTTTTTTTAAATTGAAAATCATTTTTACATATAATTAGGGAAAATAAAATATTATTTAAAATTATGATTCAGGCATAATCTTACCTAATATTCTTAATAGGATAAATAAGAGTCTGTTTAGCACAATAGATAGACAATTCATTGAGATGGATTTCTGCCCAGAATAGGATTACCCTAATGTTGCACTCTGAACTTTTCTGTGATTCCTATGTTGACAGGTTCGAATAGCAAAGCAGCTGACCTTGGATAGGACCATCAAACCCAAGGACATTGCAATCCTCAGCCCATACAATGCCCAGGTATCCGAGATCAACAAGCGACTATTAAAGGAGGGAATTACTGGAGTGACTGTCTCCTCCATCAAGAAGAGCCAAGGTGAACCTTAAACCTGATAGAAAATGGGAATTGCTGTTTGGTCTATTCTGAACAGTGTTGCTAGAGTACTCAGTAGTTAAGTGACTCTTTAATTAGGGAGAACTCCTTGAAGGAGGTAGAATAGAAATAGGACTTTCTGAATTTTAAAATTGGCTGGGGAGGGGAATGGAAGAAGAGAGGGGCAATAATTTTGGTGTGGGATAAAGTAAGCACTTTAAGTAGCTCAAAAGGGAGGGTAATCAGGATAGAACTCAACTCAGTAGCACTGAGGTAGGAAGTAAGGATAGAATTTGAAACTAGATTTTTTAAAAAGTGAAAAACATTTTTACATATAACTGGGGAAAATAAAATATTATTTTAAAATATGATGCTTAGGGGGCAGCTAGGTGGCGCAGTGGATAGAGCACCAGCCCTGAAGTCAGGAGGACCTGAGTTCAAATCTGGTCTCAGACACTTAACATTCCCTAGCTGTGTAACCCTGGGCAAGTCACTTAACCCCAATTGCCTCAGCAAAAAAAAAAAAAAAAATTATGATGCTTAGATGTCACTCCTGTGTCTTGATTTCATCTCTAGGAAGTGAGTGGCGATATGTTATACTAAGTACAGTCCGATCCTGCCCTCTTAGTGAAATTGATGGGAGGCCCACCAAAAGCTGGCTGAAGAAACACCTGGGTTTTGTCAGTGACCCACATCAGGTCAATGTGGGGATCACTCGGGCCCAAGAGGGGCTCTGCATCATTGGTGAGTTGGGGCAGGGCTTCTCCGACAAAGTGCCCATGGAGAGGACTGTGATACACAGAGTGGAGGGAGGGGAAGCTAGGAAATAAAATGGGTGGTGTGGGATTCCACTAACTGACTTTTCCCAAGCATAGTGAAACAGCAATGACAGAATCTTGGACATTAAGGCCCGTGGTCTGATCTGGGAAGAGACCTCGCTGGCTTGAATAGAGAAGAGTAGGAGAGAGGCTGAATGAAAGAGGATTCATTTTGACTCTTTGGTCCCAGGAGATGATGGAAGGTTATATGATAGAGACCTGATTCTTCAATCTCTCCTCATTTAGGGTAGATGTTTTCAAAACTGGGTGATCTCAGGGTTCCAATGTAGACAAAAAATGCCATATTACTTTGGTCATTTAGTTCTTCTGGGCCTTCATCTGTGCAATGGGGATGATATTTGCACTACCTCCTTCACTGAGGGATAGAATAGAGAGGAGAAAGTGGATTATGAAGATCAAATGAGATTATAAATGTAACTCTAAAGTCTAGTATGTGTGTGAGGGATGATTAAGGCTTCTAATTCCTCTTTCCTCCTTTGCAGGAAATCACTACCTCTTGAGTTGCTGTCCAATGTGGCATCGGCTTATTGATTTTTACACCAAGAAGGGATGCTGTGTCATGGCTTCCTCAGTGCAAGTGCGTCAGAGGCCAGCTGTCTGCCACTAAGACATAGTCCTCATAGGCCTTTTCTCTTGGGCCATAAGGCTTATTTGTGCATTCAGAGGTGGACAGTCAGTGACCACCCCTTTCTCCCTCTCTCCCTGATGGCTTCGCAATCTCTTTGAGACTTTTTTCTCTCCGACACCAGGAATGTCCAGCATTAATTTTACAAAATGCCAATGAGAAAACAAAATTGACCAAAAATCCTCCCCTTTTTCTGTCCCCTTTTCCCAGCCAAGGGAGCCTCACTTAGTGCATCCCCATGTGCCTTTTGTGACTGCAGCCAGTGGGGACTGATGGAATCTGGGGGACTGCCTCTGATGTCTAGCTTACATGAACTCAATGGACCAAAGCGGACCAGGACCAAGCCTTCAGAGAGAACCAGCAATAACATGATCCTTTAGAAAATTTCTCTCCTCTCCTTACCCCCTGGAGAGAAGGAGGAAACTGTTTATTATTTGAATAGAATAACCATTTGGCTTTTTAACCTTAGAGAAAAAGGATAAGGAGCAGGTTGAGTAGTAACCCACACTCTTCTTGCCCTATTTTAAGTGCTCTTAGTAAGAGTGTTCTGGCCAGATTGTTGACTGAGAAGCCTCCAGGTGCAGTGTAGCCTCTTCTCTGTCCATGCAGAGTGAGAGGTTTGGGGAGGCCCAAGGGATTTCTGCTGTAAACCCAACTCTGGAGTTCATCCTTGGTGCTGTTCTGAGAAGATTCTGGGTGAAGCAAGAGAACCCTTAGAGAAGCTGCTTAAAAACAAACAAACATTATTCCTGGACTGTTTTAAAAATTTAAGTGTTGATCTGTGGCCATGATTTTGCTTGTCAATGTCGTACATTGATGTGGTCTTTTTTGTTGTGATTTTTAAAGTAGCCAATTGGTATTGGCTAGAACGGGGAGCATAGGAAGGATTCTGGCATCCAGGTTGAAGGGTGAGGTCACAGCAGGTAAACTGACAGACCAAGGTGACCTTCCCCAGCTTTCTGGAGGGGATGGGCATTTATCCTTTAGCATACCACTGCCCCAGCCTAATAAGTAACTACATCCCATATATCTTGGTGAGCTTAAGACTGCTTCCACAACACCCTGGCTTGAGGTTTGGGGTTGGGCGGCAGCATAAAACCAAATTCAAACCAACAAACTGCTGTTTGCACTAGCTATTTTGGAAAAAGCTCCTATTGTAATGTGAAGGGAGGAGTTGTGCAATAATGCTGTTTTTGTCAGGTAGGGGGTGCAAGGCCAGGTAAGCCCAGTGCTGTGGAGGGCTGCCCAGAGTAGAGGCTGGAGCAGATCCGACCCAAGTACCCCATGCCCAATAGCAGTAAGAATAGAAATGCTGCACTTGCCCCTATGGCTGTACCTCTGTTGCAGCCAAAATACCTCTGAGTCAGGGTCAGGCAAAGGGTGGGGATGGGGTGGGTGGATTGGGGAGGGGAGGATGAATGCCTGTAACCCCTCTTCCTGCTCCTCTGCAGTGAAGGCCTTGCTTTGCACATCCTATGAGGTCCTGCAGGCCAGGACTTGGTTCTCTCCAGGACTCTGTCTGTTTCAGGGCATCAGCTGCTGCTGTCTGAACTTGGGCTTGCCTTTATGTCAGATAAGCAAATCAATTTGCCCTCTTTGAAGAGGGAAGAAAGAAGAAATCAGCCTATTGGCCTGGAGCCAGGGCTGGTCTCCATTGTAGGGACCACAGTGTATTTTGTGCAGAAATACTGTGCTGCCTGCTTCTTGGAAAATGTTTCTGTCACTCGCTACCTTATGCATTCCACTGTGCCTGGCTCTCAGTGGGCAGGGCGGGTGGGAGGGAGGGAGAGAAGACTAAACTCTGGAATACTGCGTGTTTACAACAGGTCCCACCATCTGCCCGGACTAGGGGTGCCTGCCTTTAAGAGCTGAGGTCCCTCTTGATGAAATCTCTCACTAACTCGGGTACAGACTGCTATCAGAATAGGCAGCCTTTGAGGGTTAGTCTGACCTTTAGAGATTTCCTCATTTTTTTCAGGCTCTCTGAGACTGGGGAATCTAATTCCTTCTATTCTGCCCTTCTCCATTCCCTTTCCCTCACCATGTAGCTCCTAGGAGGGGAGCCCTTAATTAGGGGCATGACATATGGAGGGAACAGAAGCAGGTGAGTCTAGCTGTTGTGAGCACTGCCTCTCAGGTTTCCTGTGAACCACAGCACTGTGGCAAGCTCAGGGAATGGAGGCTCCTCCCTCCCCTACTCCACCTGCTGCCACTCTAGATCTTGGTGCAATAGTTCTTTTCTGCCAGCTCCTGAAGTTGCCACTGAGGTGGGGCAAATGTGTATTTGGGGGCACACATTGCTGCAAGGTATGTTTTTTATGTGTTGCTGCAAAGTGTAGTTTCTACTGGCTTTTGGATTCCTTTAAGGAAAGGACATAATTGTGTGATTTGAATGTTTGACAAATCAAGGATATAGACTTCAACATTCCATTTTTTATACCTAAGCTTGGACTATGCACTTGTATGATTTAATATTAAATTAATTTTATTATAACAGCAGTACTCATGAGTTGTAGTTTGATATCTCAAAGTATGTGATGTGTTTTGTGTATATGAAAAGACTGGGGATGGTAGAGAATGGGATGTCTGCCCATGTGTGTGTTTGTGCATGTGTGCTCTTGAGAGTGTGTGATTGAGAGAGAGAGAACACCTATGAGTGAGTGAATGATTGAGCCTTAAACATTTCTAGAGGAGAAGGGGAGAGATGAGAAATAACATCTGTGTGCTCATAGGTATCACCCCTTCTAGTTAGATTTGAGAGATGAATTTATTTTTATGCATATGTGTGTGTTGGTGGGATGGGGTGATAGTATTGATGGGGAAAGATGAGTGTTTGCTGTTCTGGTGATGGGTAATTTCTCTCATTTGTGTGTGTTGGAGAAGTCAATGGATGCTTCACCCTATGGGTGTATATGTGAAAGAGATTATGATTTGTTAGGAAAGAGTAGTTTTCTATGTGTGTGCATGTGAGAGATTGAATATTTACCCCTTTGGTAAAGGGGTTTATGTGTAAGAGAATGTTTGCCCTGACCTTTATACATTGATATATGAAAGGGAAGGCAGAGTTAGTGCATTTACCTCTTGTCTCTAAGGGGGGGATGGTTGTGCTTGTCTCTCTGTGGCTATATTGGTGAGGAGTGGGTATATCTGTTCTTTTGCATATATGGCACAGAAAGGCTATTTTTTCTAGTTCAATGTGTATATTGAACATATATTTGTGAAGGATATAACTTTACCACGTCATTTTATTTTTTTATCAAATTTTAAGAAAAAATATTTTTAAAACATTAATTTGTTTTGTATCACTTAGACTCTCCCTTTTATCCTTCCCCTCTTCCTTATAGAGATTATTTTTAAAATATTATTTAATTTTTTCCAATTAAATCTAAAGACAATTTTCAACATTAATTTTAAAAAGTTTTTTGAATTGCAAAATTTCTCCCTCCCTTGCTTACTTCCCACCTCCCTAAGATCATAAGAAATTTTATATAGGTTCTCTCTCTATACATATCTATGTATACACACACACATATATATATGAAATGTACATTCATGTAAAACATTTCCATATAAGTCATATTGTGAAAGAAAGCAGGCCAAAAGAAAAATAAAGAATATGAAAAATAGTATGTTTTGGTCTGCATTCAGACTCTATCAATTCTTTTTCTGGATATAGATAATATTTTTTGTCATGAGTCTTTTGGAATTGTCTTGGATCATTGTATTTCTGAAAATGGATCATTCACAATTGATCATTGTATACAATATTGTGGCTACTGTGTACAACATTCTGATTCTGTTCACTTCACTCTGCATCAGTTCATGTAAGCCCAGATTTTTTGGAAATCAATCTGAGAGCCATTCATTATAATAAAGATCAGGTTTTGTGGTAGCAAAGAACTGGAAATAAAGTGCATATGCATTGATTGGTAAATGACTAAACAAACTGTCACATGAATGTAATGAAATATTACTTTTTTCTAAGAAATAGCATGATGAGTGCAGGGAATAAGGACTTACATGAACTGATACAAAGTTTAGTGAGCTTAGAACCAGGAAGACAATATATAAAATTACTACAACAATGAAAATGGAAAGAATAACAATCCCCAATTAATAGAGACTGAATGTTATGAAATTAAAAAAGAAAAGGTTAGACATGGAAAAAAAAATCTAACATGTAAATATTCCCCACTTAACTTCTGTAATAGGAAAGGTGGCAGAGGGGCTGGAAGAAAGTTATTTTCTTATATCTTTTTTGGCCCCAAGCTTATTTTTAGTAAATTTGTTCAGCTTGATAGTATACTGTAATCCTGTCTAAACAAGCTATCTTTTTTTGTTTTCTAATCCTGTACTAACCTCTGTACCCCACCCCTGGAGATATGATGATTCCTAGTCTTCTTGAAACCTAAACTGACTTAGTACTTTGATTTACAGATATCACACCCAATTCCTAATTATTTTTCCTTCTTCTACACTATGTTGTGCCTTTAGTTTTAAAACCAATTTATGTTCTTTTTTTTATCTTCAGGAACTACATAGATTGTATTTTCTATAGTTTACTCAAAAGGGAAAAGAAAATTCAAATACAGAAATAATACATTGATGCTAATATCATCTGGCAGTAGTCATGAGTCTTTTGACATAGAGGGTAAAACAGAATGATCTTAGGAGGAAGCAACTATGATGCTTCTAGTTATTCCCCTATGAAGTTATTCCCTATGAAGGAAACTTCATAGCTGCCACTGGGGAGAGGTCATCTAGTATTGGTTAGAGGAAGAAATAATAAACAGTAGTGGTTAGCATGTGTCTCCCCACTCACTCTCTCCTAAAAAAAATAAAAGGAATTCTTAAAACATTTCCTAAATGTACAGAACCAAACAGAAATAAGTTCAGAAGAAAGCACAGATAACAATTTTGGAAGTAATGTGTGGAATTTAATGTGTTTTGTATAATCCTCTGTATTCTACTGATTAAGAAATTTTTTTGGAGGATGTATTGTGCAGAATAAAACTTTTTTTTAAAGTGATGACTACTGATTAAAGTAGATCAGACAGTGATACAGATGACAGAAAAAGGAAAATTATTAGATTCTTCCGCTATTTCTTTTTTTTTCCTACCAAGAACAGCCTTTGACTTGAAGAATAAACATTGTTAACAGGAAAAGCCAAGATAAGTGAAACAATAGTAGAGCAGTATTTAATGGTCCTTAAAGAGTTCCCCATCATAAGATCTGGATGAATTATATCACAGGATTCTGGAAGAAATGGAATTGATCAAGTAATTAATTAGTCTGCTCTTAATGATCTTTTAAAAAATCATGGCTAGGAAACAAACTCCTTCTGTTGTGACTATCTTAGAGTTAAGGTCTGACTTGCCTAATGCCACCTAATCTTGCACCATGTCAGCTCAATTTCAGAACTGAGTGCTGGCTATCAACATCAACATAGCCCTGGCAACTGAGAATCAACCTGGGGCCAAAGAATACTGAAGATACTTGTTTGTAGCCCTGTGACATCAAGCTTGCCAAAGGTAGCCATATACTATAACATGAGATGCAAATACAACACTTAACAACTTCCTTAATGGGAAAAGTAACAATAAACCAGAATGACATTACTGAGATGGTACCACTTTAAATGTTCTAATCATTGAAAATCTGCTGAAACAGACTGATCTCTGCATCTCTGCAGGTAAGAGTCCAATAACAGAAGGATTGAGGATAAAAAAGCAAATTCATTTGAAGTTTTCAGTCAAGTCAAAATAAGCCAGAAAATAGATAGTAAAGTACTTAACAATAATTAGCACTTATATAATACTTTAAATTTTACGAATCACTTTTTATATGTTATTTCATTTGATTCTTACAACAATCCTATGAAGTAGTATTATCATTACCCATTTTTTATATAATAGCTTTTTATTTTCAAATTATATGCAACATTCACCCTTGCAAAATCTTGTTTTTCTAATTTTTTCTCCCTCCCTTCCTTCCACTCCCTCCCCTAGACAGTAAGTAATCCAACATATGTTAAATATGTGCAGTTCTTCTATACATATTTGCACTTTTATCATGCTGTGCACAGAAAATCAGATCAAAAAGGAAAAAAAAACAAGCAAACAACAACAAAAAGGTGAAAATATTATATTCTGATCCACATTCAGTCCCCCTAGTCATCTTTCTGGATGCAGATGGCTCTCATCACAAATCTATTGGAATTGACCTGAATCACCTCGTTGAAAAGAGCTACATCAGAATTGATCATCATGTAATCTTGTTGCTGCATACAATGTTCTCTTGGTTCTACTCATTTCACTTGCCATTACAAAAAGAGCTGCTACTTACATTTTTGCACATGTGGACCTTTTCTCTTTTTTTATCATCTATTTGGGATACAGACTCAATAGAGACATTGCTACATCAAAGCATTACCCGCATTTTACATGTGAAGAAAGTGACCCTGAGAAACATGAAATGACTTGTCTTGCGTCACAGCTACTAAGTGAATGGGGCAGGTTTTGAATTCAAATCCTCTTGACTCCAAGTCTTAACAATATCTACTGTGCTACCTGACTTTCCTTTGGCCAGGACATTTTTGCATATTAAAATTTTCAAGGAGCTAGTTAATACAGTGGTGGATTCAATTTGACTGTCAGAAAGCCAAATGAATTTTTGATCTCTTCATGGTAGAGATCACAGAAAAGAAACATAAATTAAACATAACATAAATTGAAAGGTTAGTCTTTTTTCCCCCTGAGGCAATTGGGGTTAAGTGACTTGCTCAGGGTCACACAGCTAGGAAGTGTTAAGTGTTGGAGGCCAGATTTGAACTCAAGTCATTCTGACTTCAGGGCTGGTGCTCTATCCACTGCACTACCACCTAGCTGCCCTTGAAAGGTTAATCTTGAACTAGATTATATGTCTTGTACCAGACATCTTTATTTTTTTTGCTTTTTATGCTGAGGCAATTGAGGTTAAATGATTTGCCCAGGTTCACACAGCTAGGGCATGTTAAGTGTCTAAGACCAGATTTGAACTTTGGTCCTCTTGACTTCAGGGCTGGTGCTCTATCCACTGCACTATCTAGCTGCCCCCCAGACATCTTTATTTAAAGGAAAAGAGTAAAAGTCCTTACACTCAATGTATAATTAGAGAATGAAAAATTAGAAATGAATTTTGGATTAAGAAAAACTCCAGAGGAGAATCTATTAAGTCCAAAGTATCTATTAAGAACAGAAACAAAAAAAAATCACTGAATATCCAATGAAAAATAAAAAGGAAAGAATATGGTGGTCTGTACCAGAAATTTTTTATTAATCAAAAGAAGATTCAACCATTTTCTTAAGATAATGTTGTAAAATAAGGCAAAATGTCATTGTAGAGAGTGAAAGAAGAAACATGAAGAAATAAGTTTTTAGATGTGGATCAATTATGAATTCTCTTGATAACCTAAATTCTCACTATTTGGTACATGCAATACTTGCCTGTGAAAACACATTGAGGGAAGAGAAATTTGCCTCTATTGAGAAATGTGTTAATTCCCTAGAACCTTGTTGATCAAGAGATCAAATAAGTATATGTTCACACAAATCAGAGGAACAGGAAAAGGACTGCCAACTGTCAAAAATGCTATTTAAGATGGTTGCATAATTCCACATGCAGGTATTGGTGGAAGTAGCAATAGTTGAAATTCTTGTTGAATATAAGCCCAATATAAAAGAAAGGGCTTCACTTGGAATCCAAATTTTGCTAATGATATGTTACTTATTATTTCCAAGACTCTTGCAAGAAGCAGTTTGTACAAGCTGAAAATCCAGTATTGGGATAACTTGTTGGTGTTGAAGATCCAGTTGAAGACCCAGTCACTTCAGTAAAATCAGGTATTTGGGATAAATCTTGTGTAATGAAATGAATTTTTATTTTTTTGCCTTGCATTGCTTTCTGTGGCAGCAAAGAACTAGAAACAAATTGGATGCCCATCAGTTAGAGAATGACTGAACAACTTGTACTGTATGTTCATAATGGAATATTATCCTGTGGTAAGAAATGATGAGTATGAAGAATTCAGAGAAGTATGGGGAACCATGTATAATGAACACTTATGGGGTGGGCTAGTTTGTTTTGATGCTTTTATTACGTAACAATCTAAATCTGTGCTTCAAGCTAGATACAAAGTTATTTGTAAACACCTATACAATGTCCCATGAAATACTCTTTTTTTTCTGGGTTTGGCTTCCTCCTTCAAACTATCAAACTAGAAGGTCCAATTTCCCAGAAATGAACTCTCACTTCAAGTTACTATTAAAATTCCCTCAGGATCTGAGTGGTAATCTTGTTGAGGGGAATGCATCTCCTTTCCTCACTCTTCTAGCTCTTGAGCTCCTACTCAAAATGTCATCATCTATCAATATAAGCAGCCACTCACAATAATGATACTTTTAGATCTTAGCCTGGATTCTGTGTTCAATCAGAATTAGTGGCAGTAGGAAGGAGTAACAGATTCATATGAAAATTTCCCTAATTCTAGATGTCAAGGAAGGGCACTGGTAATGGACAGCTCTTGGTCAATGATGTCAGTTCTCTGCAAAAATCACTAACCAAACAGTTAAAGCCTTCTTATAGCTGACTCTCTCTGATGGACACAATTCCAAGGAGAAGAATTTAAGATTCTTTGCTTTGCCTTCACTTCTCCACTTCTTTTGCTGCTACGTTTTCCTTTTGTTCTTCTGTTCTTGTCTTTAGTGGCTTAAATGAGAATCTCTTGACTATTTCTCTATATAATCATCAGTTCTTTTAAAATTATATCTGTGTATCCAAATGTTTATGTGACTTCCTATTTACTTAGTTTTATCTTTAGCAGTTAATTTGGATGAGGTTACTCTCATGCTTCATTTTTGAAGTCTCCAACAAGGTAGTTTGTCACTTGAGCTCCATGAAACTTCTACCTACTTTTGAAGAAATAAAAGATCTTTCCCTACCTCTTTTTAACATATTATTCCCACACAATCTAAGCATCACTCTATACTGTTAACAAAGAGATTCAACTCCTCAAAACAACATCACGGGTCTTTCTTTCCAAAATATCATCTGAATATATTGTAGTACTGTACACAAAAACAATTTTTCTACTCATATTCGTATCAAAATGTCCATTCATAATAAGGGTATCTAGGTGGCACAGTGGATAGAGTACTCGGCCTGGAGTCAGGAAAACTCATCCTACTGAGTTCAAGTTTGCCTTGACACTTACTATGTGCCCCTCAGTAAGTCACTAAACTCTATTTTTTACATTTTCTTAGTTTCCTCATCTGTAAAATGAATCGGAGAAAGTAATGGAAATCACTCCAGTATTTTTGCCATGAAAGTCCCTAATGGGGTCATGAAGAGTTGGACATGACTGAAAAATGAACAACAAATATACTTTGAAAATTAACATGAATTTCTTCCTTTATACCCCTCTTCCTTTTTCTCCCTCTCTCATTGTGAACTCCTCCTTATGTAAAGGGCCTTAAAGATAAAGTGTACATATATATGAACTGCTATTTAATTTTTTAATTTTTTTTCCTTTTTTTATTAAAACTTTTTATTTGCAAAACATATGTATGGGTAATTCTTCAAAATTGACCCTTACAAAGCTTTCTGTTACAAATTTTTCCCCCTAGTCCCCACCCCTCTCCTAGATGGCAGGAAATCCACTACATGTTAATTATGTTAAAATGCTTGACAAATCGAATATATGTATACATATTTCCACACTTATTGTTGTGCAAGAAAAATTGTATCTACAAGAAAAAAATCAGAGAAAGGAAACAATGCAAGCAAACATCAATAGAGAGCATGAAAATGATATGTTATGGTCCACATTTCATATTCCTCTCTCTGGGTGTATATGGCTTTCTTCACTGAACAATTGGAACTAGTTTGAAACATTTCATTGTTGAAGAGAGCCATGTCCATCAGAATTGATCATCATATAGTATTGTTGTTGCTGTGTATAATGATCTCCTGGTTCTGCTCACTTCGCTCAGCTCAGTCCATGCAAGTCTCTCCAGGCCTCTTT
>JAJPUD010002006.1:352680-362732 GCA_023553655.1 Myrmecobius fasciatus
ATAAGCAAGGCAAAGAGAATACCATACATGACAGTTACAAAAATGTAAATGAAAAGAATGTTTCTTTTCTAAAACAAGCCACACTCTAAAACAGATGATGAAACATATCTCCTTTACACCAGAAGGGAGCAGTTAGCACAGAAATTTGTGTACAATGTACAATGTAGCTCCTCAGCAAGCCAAAAGACCCTAAATGAAGAGTGACGCTATTTTTATGGACAAAAGAAAGAACATCCAAAAAAAAAAAACAAACCCAAAACCAAATCCATAGAAGGCAACATCTTAGATGGGGGAAACAATATGATTGATTACAAATCCTGTAGCATCATACATGGGGAAAACAATACAATTATTTACAAAGTCAGAATCATCAATAGGATTGGTTGGAAACTGGGAATGTGGGGCTAGTAACTCCTTTCATCTTATCACTAGGAAATTTTCATCGATTTAGTACAGCTGCAAGAATAACTAATGCTAGGTAGATAACAGATTTCCTCTAATTAATCAAGGACAGCCAGTTGCATAGAGATAAAAGATTTCTTTGAATTAAAGTTATAGGGAAATGGAACTTTAAAACTTAGAGAGGAAGACTAAACTTCTGAACCTATGAATGTCTGAACTTAACTCAGAGACAAAGGAACATGACTTAAGCAGTTATACAAAATGTCTGTATTTGGTAGAGAATATAATTAATTGCAAAAGGATAGAAAAGAGACAATATCAAATTGATCTCAGGCAGAAAAATGAAAGAATTAAAAGAGTATATAATTAAAGCCACCAATGTTAAGGCAAGTGAGGCAACTCAAGTTTTTCTAATCTTTCCTGAGAATTTTGACCATGGAGAGATGCCTCAGAAATTCACAAGTAAGGAGTTATTCCTAGGAATTTCGGACTTCTCCATCCTCTAAGAATGAGGAATTACTTTTTAAAAAATTATTATAACTTTTTATTTGCAAAACATATGTATGGGTAATTCTTCAACATTAATCCTTACAAAGCTTTCTGTTACAAATTTCCCCCCCCCTACTCCCCACCCCTCCCCTAGATGGCAGGAAATCCACTATATGTTAATTATGTTAAAATACTTGACAAATCGAATATATGTATACATATTTCCACACTTATTGTTGTGCAAGAAAAATCATATCTACAAGAAAAAAAAATCAGAGAAAGGAAACCCAATGCAAGCAAACATCAATAGAGAGCATGAAAATGTTATGTTGTTGTTCATATTTCACATCCCTCTCCCTGGGTGTATATGGCTTTCTTCACTGAACAATTGGAACTGGTTTGAAACATTTCATTGTTGAAGAGAGCCATGTCCATCAGAATTGATCATCATACAGTATTGTTGTTGCTGTATATAATGATCAAATGAGGAATTACTTAAAGATGTAGGAGTTCTTCCTAAGGGGGCATTCCTAAAGAGATACTAAATGTCATCATTAAATTAAGAAACTCCTTTTTACCTATGAGTATGGTGGATGCTAAATCTTCCATGGCAAGCAGATACCAAAGGACCCAAATTGTCACTTTTCTCTAGACATGAACCATGTCTCCCAGAATAGTCCTGTGAGAATGTGATTGGACAGAACTGAGACATACTTGAAGGCACCTCAGCCAAAGTGATGAGACCAACAGATAGCTTAAAGGGCACAGCAGGAGCCTCAACTGTTCACCCTCTGAAGTATTTGACTTTGGGGACTTCCCATTATTACAAAAATGGAAAAATTGGTTTAGGCTAGTACTCAGCAAGAAAATAGGATGTTCTTATTGCATGAATAAAATATGGCATGCCTTTAAGGTGCAATCAAAAGAATCTAGCTCATCGATTCCTGATCATTTAGAGAAAGATCTAAGAAACATTCCTCTGTTTCTGATGTAAGATATCAGGAATCAACTCAAAGAAATGCTGAATAGCTTTATCATAAAATCCAGCAGTTCCTATGTATCACCCACAATTGTGGCGCCTAAGAAAAATGGAAAGATATAAATATTTATTATCAATTTGGAACAAAAGTACTAGTATGGATCACTTTTATACCACCATTCCAAGATGCTTTGGATTGTGGACTAGGTAACCAGTAGTTTGCAGGCAGACTTGGATTTGTGTAGTAGCTATTTCCAGGTTCTTGTATCTAAATAGAACAAGGAAAAGACTGCTCTCATCTGTCCCACTGATTTTTACAAACTCGAGAGACTTAGCAACTTGCCTGGTTACAAAATAACTCCAGTGAATGAAAGGGGCCTCATCAGTACTATTTAT
Organism: Myrmecobius fasciatus; assembly: GCA_023553655.1. Taxonomy (NCBI): domain Eukaryota; kingdom Metazoa; phylum Chordata; class Mammalia; order Dasyuromorphia; family Myrmecobiidae; genus Myrmecobius; species Myrmecobius fasciatus. The sequence continues at coordinate 354,947 of JAJPUD010002006.1, forward strand.
TACATCTGCTTATTACCAATAGAGGAGTTATTTGGATTTTCTAATGAGCAGCTGGAGAGGATCTTTGAACACTCAGGAAAAGACGAAGAAAAAGAAACTATCAGTTGATTTTATGACCCAAATAAGGGCACTGAAAGTGATGCAACCAGGGAAGAAAAAGCTGTCTGCGTTATTACAAGACAGGAGAACTCAACACCTTTCCTGTCCAAAACTGCAACAGAAACTCCTAGGATACAGACTCAATTTATAAAACTTAAACCTGGAATGACTGCTAGCCCAAGTGTAGACAAACAAATCCATAGTGATTCTTATAATCAGCCAATACCAACTACTAGCTCTGGTAAAGGATCAGAGAGATCAATCAATGACAAGTGAAACCTGTCCACTAAGCTAAGTTGTGATATTACATATGTAGCTAGGTAATAGTACTAGAGATTGCCCAGGTAAAAAGGACTTTGCATATAATTGCACATGTTTATTGCAATTAATTACTGCATATAGGAAGCTACTATAAATATTTTGGAACATATGGGTCCTTTTCCTTTTCCTCAATTATCTTTATAAATAGACCTAGTAGTGAGATTGTTTGGTTAAAGGGCATAGGAAGTTTAATAACTTTTTGAGCATAATTCCAGATTCTTTTCCAAAATGGTTATATTATACAATATAGACATGATTATGTAATATTAAGTACTATACAATAGTATGCATGTACTTTTAAAATGTGTGTATGTTTTATTCTATAAGTAGTTAACTATGTTATCATTGTAGTATCCTCTCAGTATAGTATGAAGTCAATAGAATGTACTGTTAATAGGCATTTGTATATTTCTGTTGCAATGGTTACCTGGGACACCAGGAAAATCATTCTTTTTTTAAAGCATTGATGTTTTGACACATGAAAATATGTTTAAAAGAATTGCACATATTTAACTTATGTCACATTGCTTGCTGTCTTGGGGAGGGAGGGAGAAAAATTTGGAATACAAAGTTCAACAAAAATGAATGTTGAAAACTATCTTTAAATGTATTTGAAAAAATAAAATTGAGGGAGAAAAAAAGCACTGAAGTTTGTGTTTAAGTTGCATATTTAAAGGGCTTAGCTTTGCCCCAAATGAACTTTGGGAAGGATTGGAAAGAGTTTTGACCTAGGGGAGGAATGTAATCCCAGTCCCAAACTCCATTAGTATGAAAGGACTCTCTCATTAATGGACTTTAATGCCCTGTGCCTGCATGAGGGGTGAAGTGAGGATTTGACAGAGTAAGAAAGAGGAAGGTTTTTAAATCTTTTCCAAGGTCTTTTTTTGTTTGTTTGTTTTTGTTTATTTTCCTTTTAAAAATTATTTATTTAATATTTTCCCCAGTTACATTTATGATTTTTTAACATTTTTTTTAAACTTTTGAATTCCAGATCCTCTCCTTTTCCCCCAGCTCCCATTAAGAAACCACATGTGAAGTTATGCAAAATATTTCCATAAAAGTCTTCTACTCTAAAAAAAAACCCCAACCCCCAAAACCTCAAGAAAAATAAAATTAAAAAAAAAGAAAGAAAGAGAATATGCTTCAATCTGTATTCAGACATAATTAATTTCTTCTCTGGGCATGGATAGAATTTTTCATTATAAGTCCTTCAGAGTAGTCATGGATCATTGTACTGCTGAGAATAGCAAAGTAATTGCTATTAATTTGTACACAGTGCATTTTACTTTGCTCGAGTTCATGGAGATCTTTCAAGGTTTTTCTGAGAGCATAATGCATATCATTTCTCATAGAACAATAATATTCCATCATAGGCATATACCACAAGCTATATACAGTCATTCTCCAATTGATGGACATCGCTCCAGTTTCCAATTTTTGCCCTGAGAAGAGGACAGCTATAAATATTTTTTGTACATATAGGCCCTTTTAAAAAATCTCTTTTGGGGATTTATGCTAGTAGTTTTATTAGGTCAAAGGATATGCATGTATTTCTAGCTCTTTTTTTTTTTAAAGCTTTTTATTTGCAAAACATATGTATGGGTAATTCATCAACATTGACCCTTACAAAGCTTTCTGTTACAAATTTTTCCCTGCCTAGTCCCCACCCCTCCCCTAGATGGCAGGATATCCACTATATGTTAATTATGTTAAATACTTGACAAATTGAATATATGTATACATATTTCCACACTTATCTTTGTTGTTCAAGAAAAATCGGGTCTACAAGAAAAAAAATCTGAGAAAGGAAACACAATGCAAGGAATCATCGATATAGAGCATGAAAATGTCATATTGTGGTCCACATTTCATATCCCTCTCTCTGGGTGTGTATGGCTTTCTTCACTGAACAATTGGAACTAATTTGAAACATTTCATTGTTGAAGAGAGCCATGTCCATCAGAATTAATCATCATATAGTATTGTTGTTGCCGTGTATAATGATCTCCTGGGTTCTGCTCATTTCGCTCAGCATCAGTTCATGCAAGGCTCTCCAGGCCTCTCTGAAATCATCCTGTCTAGCTCTTTTTTGATTATTTTTAATTTTTGATTATTTATTACCTGGGACATGGCTTTTATTTTTTATAAATTTGACTTAGTTCCCTCGTTTAAGAAATAAGTCCTTCTCAGACAAACTTGCTCAAAAATTCCTTAATTACTATTGCTAACTGAATTTCCTCCAATTTATTCTATTCTCTTTCTTCTTTCACCCTATTCCTCTTCAAAAGTATTTTGCTACTGACTATTCCCTCTCCCAATATGCCCTCTTTTCTATCATCCTCTCTCTTTTTTTATATCCCATTTCCCTTCTACTTTCCTGCAAGGTAACATAGATTTCTATATCCATATTGAATGTTCATGTTATTTTCTCTTTTTTTTTTGAAAATTTTATTTTATTTGTATAACATATGTGTGGGTAATTCTTCAACATTAACCCTTACATAGTTTTCTGTTACAAATTTTTCCCCCCAACTCCCCACCCTTCCCCTAGATGGAAGGATATCCACTACATGTTAATTATATTAAAATACTTGGCAAATCGAATATATGTATACATATTTCCAAACTTATCATTGTTGTGCAAGAAAAATCGTATCTACACAAAAGACATATCAGATAAAGGAAATACAATGTAAGCAAACATCAATCAAGAGTATGAGAATGTTATGTTGTGGTCCACATTTCACATCCCTCTCTCTAGGTGTATATGGCTTTCTTCAGTGAACAATTGGAAGTGGTTTGAAACATTTCATTGTTGAAGGGAGCCATGTCTATCAGAACTGATCGTCATATAGTATTGTTGTTGCCGTATATAATGATCTCCTGGTTCTGCTCATTTCACTCAGCATCAGTTCATGCAAGTCTCTCCAGGCCTCTCTGAAATCATCCTGCTGGTCATTTCTTACAGAACAACAATATTCCATAATATTCATATACCATAATTTATTCAGCCATTGTCCAATTGATGGGCATCCATTCAGTTTCCAGTTTCTAGCCACTACAAAAAGGGCTGCCACAAACATTCTTGCACATGTGGTGCCCTTTCCTTCCTTTATGATTTCTTTGGGATATAAGCCCAATAGAAATGCTGCTGGGTCAAAGGGTATGCACAGTTTGATAACTTTTTGAGCATAGTTCCAAATTGCTCTCCAGAATGGCTGTATCCATTCACAGCTCCAACAACAATGCATCAGTGTCCCAGCCCTCCCACATCCCCTCCAACATTCATCATTACCTTTTCCTGTCATTTTAGCCAATCTGACAGGTGTGTAGTGGTACCTCAGGGTTGTCTTGATTTGCATTTCTCTGATCAATAGTGATTTGGAGCACCTTTTCATATGACTACAAATAGTTTTAATTTCATCCTCTGAAAATTGTCTGTTCATATCCTTTGACCATTTATCAATTGGAGAATGACTTGAGTTTTTATAAATATGAGACAATTCTCTATATATTTTAGAGATGAGACCTTTATCAGAACCCTTAAAGTAAAGATGATTTCCCAATTTATTGCTTCCCTCCTAATCTTGACTGCATTGGTTTTGTTTGTACAAAAACTTTTTAACTTAATATAGTCAAAGTTATCTATCTGGTTTTCAATTAAGAGTTCCAGTTCTTCTTTGGACATAAATTTATTCCATCTCCATAGGTCTGAGAGGTAAACTATACTACATTCCTCTAATTTACTTATAATATCACTCTTTATATCCAGATCATGAACCCATTTAGATCTTATCTTGGTATGTGGTGTTAGATGTGGGTCAAACCCTAATTTCTTCCATACTAGTTTCCAATTTTCCCAAAGTTTTTGTCAAATAGTGAGTACTTATCCCAAAAGCTGGGGTCTTTGGGTTTATCAAAGACTAAATTGCTATAGTTATTGCCTAGTTTGTCCTGTGATCCTATCCTATGCCACTGATCGATTACTCTATTTCTTAGCCAGTACCAAATGGTTTTGATGACCGCTGCTTTGTAATATAGTTTTAGATCTGGTACTGCAAGTCCACCATCATCAGCCTTTTTTTTTTTCATTAATTCTCTTGAAACTCTTGACCTTTTGTTCTTCTAAATGAATTTTGCTACTATTTTTTCTAGATCTGTAAAATAATTTCTTGGGAGTTTAATTGGTATGGCACTAAATAAGTAAATTAGTTTGGGTAGTATTGTCATTTTTATTATATTCGCTCGGCCTACCCATGAGCATTTTAAGTTTTTCCAATTGACTAGGTCTGATTTTATTTGTGTGGAAAGTGTTTTGTAGTTTAGTTCATATAGTTTCTGACTTTCCTTTGGCAGATAAATTCCCAAATATTTTATACTATCAACAGTTATTTTGAATGGAATTTCTTTTTTTATCTCTTGTTGCTGAACTTTATTGGTAATATATAAAAATGCTGATGATTTATGTGGATTTATTTTGTATCCTGCAACTTTGCTAAAGTTGTGAATTGTTTCTAGTAGTTTTTTAGTTGAGTCTTTAGGGTTCTCTAAGTATATCATCATGTCATCTGCAAAGAGTGATAATTTGGTTTCCTCATTACCTACTCTAATTCCTTTAATCTCTTTTTCTTCTCTTACTGCCAAAGCTAACATTTCTTTTTTTATTAAAGCTTTTTATTTGTATAGCATATGTATGGGTAGTTCCCCAGCAATGATCTTTACAAAGCTTTCCATTACAAATTTTACCCCCACTCCCCTCCCCTCCCCTAGATGGCAGGAAGTCCACTACATGTTAATAATGTTGAAATGCTTGAGAAGTTATGCAAGAAAAATCCTATCTACAAGAAAAAAAAGAAAATCAGAGAAAGGCAACACAATGCAAGCAAATATCAATAGAGATCATGAATATGTTATGTTGTGGTCCATATTTCATATCCCTCTCTCTGGGTATATATGGTTTTCTTCAATGAACAACTGGAACTGGTTTGAGACAATTCTTTGTTGCAGAGAGCCATGTCCATCAGAATTGATCATCATGTAATACTGTTGTTGCTGTGTATGATGATCTCCTGGTTCTGCTCGTTTCACTCAGCATCAGTTCATGCAAGTCTCTCCAGGCCTCTCTGAAATCATCCTGCAAAGCTAACATTTCTAAGACAATATTAAATAATAATGGTGACAGTGGGCAGCCTTGTTTCACTCCTGATCTTATTGGGAATGGTTCTAGTTTGACTCCATTACATATGATGCTTGCTGAAGGTTTTAAATAGATACTACTAATCATTTTAAGGAAAAGTCCATTTATTCCTATACTCTCCAGTGTTTTTAATAGGAATGGGTGTTGGATTTTATCAAAGGCTTTTTCTGCATCTATTGAGATAATCATATGGTTTTTGTTAATTTGGTTATTAATATAATTGATTATGCTAATAGTTTTCCTAATATTGAACCAGCCCTGCATTCCTGGTATAAATCCTACTTGGTCATGGTGTATTATCCTGGGGATAACTTTCTGTAATCTCGTTAATAAAATCTTATTTAAAATTTTTGCATCAATATTTACTAGGGAAATGGGTCTAGTGTTTTCATTCTCAGTTTTCTCCCTACCTGGTTTAGCTATCAGCACCATATCTGTGTCATAGAAGGAATTTGGTAGTACACCTTCTTTCCCTATTTTTCAAATAGTTTGTATAGTATTGGGATTAGTTGTTCTTTGAATGTTTGGTAAAATTCACATGTAAATCCATCTGGCCCTGGAGATTTTTTCTTAGGGAGTTGATTAATAGCTTGTTCTATTTCTTTTTCCAAAATGGGGCTATTTAAGTAATTTGTTTCCTCTTCTGTTAACCTAGGCAATCTATATTTTTGTAGATATTCCTCCATTTCATTTAATTATCAAATTTATTGGCATAAAGTTGGGCAAAGAAGCTCCTAATTATTACTCTAATTTCCTCTTCATTGGAGGAAAGTTCTTCCTTATCATTTTTGAGACTAACAATTTGATTTTCCTCTTTCCTTTTTCTAATCAAATTAACTAAAGGCTTATCTATTTTTTTGTTTTTTTTCATAAAACCAAGTCTTAGATTTATTTGTTAATTCAATAGTTTTCTTATTTTCAATTTTATTGATCTCCCCTTTAATTTTCAGAATTTCCAATTTGGTATTTAATTGAGGGTTTTTAATTTACTCTTTTTCTAGATTTTTTAATTGTAAGCTCAGTTCATTGATCTTCTCTTTCTCTGTTTTATGCAAGTAGGCATCTAGAGATATAAAATTACCCCTTATAACTGCTTTAGCCGTGTCCCACAAATTTTGGTATGTTGTCTCATTATTGTCATTCTCCTGGATGAAATTATCGATTGTGTCTATAATTTGCTCTTTCACCCATTCATTCTTCAGGATTAGATTATTTAATTTCCAAATAACTTGTGGTCTATTTTCTCCTGGCCTTATATTACATGTGAGTTTTATTGCATCATGATCTGAGAAGGATGCATTTACTATTTCTGCTTTTCTGCATTTGATTTTGAGGTTTTTATGCCCTAACACATGATCAATTTTCATATAAGTTCCATGAACCCCTGAGAAAAAAGTATATTCCCTTCTATCACCATTCAATTTCCTCCAGACATCTATCATACCTAACTTTTCTAGCCTTTTGTTTACCTCCTTAACTTCTTTCTTATTTATTTTGTGATTTGATTTATCTAATCCTGAGAGAGCAAGGTTGAGATCCCCCCACTAGTATAGTATTACTGTCTATTTCTCCTTGCATCTCTGTTAGTTTCTCCTCTAGGAATTTGGATGCTATACCACTTGGTGCATATATGTTTAGTGTTGATACTGCTTCATTGTCTATGGTACCCTTTAGTAAAATATAATTTCCTTCCTTATCTCTTTTAATTAGATCTATTTTTGTTTTTACTTGATCCGAGATAAGGATTGCTACCCCTGCCTTTCTTTGTTCACCTGAAGCATAGAAGATTCTGCTCCAGCCCTTTACCTTCATTCTGTATGTATCTCTATGTTTTAGATGTTTTTCTTGTAAACAATATATTGTAGGATTCTGGCTTTTAATCCAGTCTGCTACCCGCTTCCATTTTATGGGAGAGTTCATCCCATTCACATTCACAGTTAAAATAACTATATCTGTATTCCCTGCCATCTTATTTACCCAGAGTTATGATTTTCTCTTCCCTTTCCCCTCTCTCCCTTCCCTCCTCCCCAGTACTTTGTTTTTGATGACCACCTCCCACCAACAGTCCTCCCCTCTTTCGAATCCCTCCCTCTCCTTTATACCTTTCCCCTAATTCTTCTATTAGTCTATCCCTTTCCTTTCCTCCTTTCCCTCCCACCTTCCCACAAG
>JAJPUD010002007.1:0-66047 GCA_023553655.1 Myrmecobius fasciatus
AGATTAGGAGGGAAGCATCAAATTGGGAAATCATCTTTACATTTAGGAGTTCTGATAAAGGTCTCATCTCTAAGATATATAGAGAATTGTCTCATGTTTATAAGAATTCAAGCCATTCTCCAATTGATAAATGGTCAAAGGATATGAACAGACAATTTTCAGATGATGAAATTAAAACTATAATCATATGAAAAGGTGCTCCAAATCACTATTGATCAGAGAAATGCAAATTAAGACAACTCTGAGGTACCACTACACACCTGTCAGATTGGCTAAAATGACAGGAAAAGATAACGATGAATGTTGGAGGGGATGTGGGAAGACTGGGACACTGATGCATTGTTGGTGGAGCTGTGAACGGATCCAACCATTCTGGAGAGCAATTTGGAGCTATGCTCAAAAAGTTGTCAAACTATGCATACCCTTTGCCCCAGCAGTGTTTCTATTGGGCTTATATCCCAAAGAAATCATAAAAGAAGGAAAGGGCCCCACATGTGCAAGAATGTTTGTGGCAGCTCTTTTTGTAGTGGCTAGAAACTGAAAACTGACTGGATGCCCATCAATTGGAGAGTGGCTGAATAAATTATGGTATATGAATGTTATGGAATATTATTGCTCTGTAAGAAATGACCAGCAGGACGATTTCAGAGAGGCCTGGAGAGACTTGCATGAATTGATGCTGAGTGAAATGAGCAGAACCAGGAGATCATTATACACAGCAACAACAATACTATATGAGGATCAGTTCTAAGGGACATGACTCTCTTCAACAATGAAATGCTTCAAACCAATTCCAATTGTTCAGTGAAGAAAGCCATATACACCCAGAGAGAGGGATGTGAAATGTGGACCACAACGTAACATTTTCATGTTCTCTATTGATGTTTGCTTGTATTGTATTTCCTTTATCTGATTATTCTTTCTTGTAGATATGATTTCTCCTGCACAAAAAAATGATGTGTGGCAATAACTATACATATATTCAATTTCTTAAGTATTCTAACATAATTATCATGTAGTGGATATCCTGCCATCTAGAGGAGGGGTGGGGAGTAGAGGGGAAAAATTTGTAACAGAAAGCTTTGTAAGGGTTAGGAATTACCCATATATATGTTTTGCAAATAAAAAGTATTAATAAAAAAAATAATAAAAAAGGAAAACAATACCAAATGAAGGATATGATCAATAAGCAGGAGATGAATAAAATAGGCAAACAGAAACTTTAATGAGTTGATCTGCACCAAAGGAGGAAAAAAAGCACACACCAACAAAGGATAATTCTACACCTCTGAGTCTGAGTGAATGCTGGTGCTAATCCTCTTCTCTAAGACTCCATCCAAAACAGAAGGTCTCTTTCCTGGACTCTTTTCCAGGTCTGCTCCATTGCTCATCATTCTAGTCCTAGTGGCAGGGATTGAAGAGACCATAGTAATCAAAGCTAAATAGCTCCAATCAAGAATAAAAGGCAGCTCAGGGATTCAGAACCCTCTTCAAGACTAGAAGGGGTAAATCTTGGCTGTAGTTCAGCATTCTAAATCAGGACTTTGGCAGGGCCCCAAATCCCTCCAGATCTAGGACTGATAAAAGGAGTGGGACTATGGATCCTCTTACCAACTATCCTTGGCTAAGAGACTAAATCAAACAAAGTTCCTAATGCCTTAAGAAATAGTATGGGTTAATAGAACTCCAAAATAAAGTCCACTATAATTACAATTAAAACCACAGAAAAATAAATAGATTACCCAAATAAACTCTAAGAATGAATAGAACGGTCTTTCTGCCAAGATAGTTAGCTGAAAGAGAGGGAAGATGCCTAGATCTCCCACATCTATTCCATCAACTCAAAAGTTCATATTAAACTGAATAATGATCAAGAAATCCAACGATTGGGGCAGCTAGATGGCACAGGATAGAGCACCAGTCCTTTAGTCAGGAGGACCTGAGTTCAAATCTAGCCTCAGATACTTAACACTTCCTAAATGTATAACCCTGGGCAAGTCACTTAACCCCAATTACCTCAGCGAAAAAGAAAAAAGAAAAAGAAAAAAATAAGAAATCCAATGAAAAAGTACAGTGAATCACAACATTAACTCCAGAACTGTACAAAAACATCAAGAAGAAGCACAGGAACAATAGAAAAGGGAAGATGCCAGCAAAGCTAGCACCAGCACACTCACACACAAGACAAATGTAGCCTGCAGAAGAGCAGAGTGTCAGAATGCCAAAAAGTGGGAACCATGGAAACCCAAAGAATAGCAGCAACCAGTGCAATGTGAACCATTGTGTACCATAAAACAGCCCAAGCTCAGGATCTCTGAAGCCCTTAATCCTCAATCCTAAAACATCAGAGAAAGCTCTAAAGACCCATTACTCAAACTCAAAGATGTGGAGGTTAAGAACACAGGAGAATAAGGCAAACCAATCAAGGCTAACTACCCTCTAAAAGAGCAGCAGAAAGGGGAGCTCAGTCCTGGTATAAATCCAGTTCAAAAACTAAAATTGGTAAGATGGGTAAGTAAGAGAAAATTTTATCCAATATCGAAAATGATTATAAAACTCCTGTATATATAACTATAAAACAACTGTAAGCAGAGATTCAAAGGGAGAAAAAAAATCAACAGCTTTTTTCACAAAGACTATGTGAATATACAGAAGAAATAGATAAGTTACAAAGAGAACAAGTAACTTAGAAAAGAAAGTAGTAAACATCACTGAATAAATGGCATCTCTGAACACAAGGATAGAGTGATCAGAAATCAACTAGGTAACAATTAATATTAGTACACCTGAGGCAACAAATTAATATTAGAATGCAAAAGAAGAAAAAGAGAAGAAAGTATAAGATAGTTGATAAAAAAAAAAAAACTGACCTGGAAAACTGGGTAAGGAAATACAATTTAAGAATTAGTAGAGTCTCTGAGAAAACCAAAATTCTCTCTCTCCCCCACCCCACAAAAGGTCTAAATACAATATTTCAAAGTTTCACGAATGATAGCTGCTCATATATATTAGAACCAAAGGGCATTTTCCTTTCTCATTTGAAATAGTTTATGACTAAATATTGGATCAAAAACCATTTTTCTTTACTAAGTAACAATATTATTTTCCCAAAATCATGTCTACTTGGATATGCAATAATGTACATGTACAGTAATGATCATGTAATCACAATGGAGAATAAATAGTACCGTCAATCATAATTAGGTTTGCACAGTTCCAATTGTTCAGTGAAGAAAGCCATATACATCCAGAGAGAAGGATATGAAATATGGACCACAACATAACATTTTCATGCTTTCTATTGATGTTTGCTTGCATTATGTTTCCTTTCTCAGATTTTTTTCTTGTAGATCCGACTTTTCTTGCACAGCAAGATAAGTGTGGAAATATGTGTACATATATTCTATTTGTCAAGTATTTTAACATAATTAACATGTAGTGGACTTCCTGCCATCTAGGGGAGAGGTGGGGACTGGGGGGGAAAATTTGTAACAGAAAGCTTTGCAAGGGTCAATGTTGAAGAAATACCCATACATATGTTTTGCAAATAAAAGCTTTAATAAAAAAATAATAATTAGGTTTGCATTTCACATCACTTATTTCTTTTTAAAAATGTATTATTACACTTTGTGGTTTATGAATATTATTACTTTCCAATAATCTCCACCTCTCTCCCCCCAGTTGCCTCTGTAACAAACTGAAGTCCTGGGGCAGTCAATTCACTTCTTGAATCTAAAAGCCTTGACTTAAAGTATTTTAAAAGCATCCTGTCCAAGACAGTTCCAATAGACTTGGGATAGAAAATGCTATCTGCATCCAGGGAGAGAGTAATGGCAAGTAAATATAGATCAAAGTATAGTATTTTCACCTTTGTTTATTTGTTTGCTTATTTGCTTTTTCTTTCTTGTGTTTTTTTTTCCTTTTGGGTCTAATTTTTCTAGCACAACATGACAAATATGGAAATGTTTAAAAGGATTTTACATGTATAACCTATATCAGATTGCTTAATGTCTTGGAGAGGGGAGAGGCAAGGGAGGAAAAATTTGGAACACAAAATCTTACAAAAATGTTGAAAACTATCTTTACATATAATTGGAAAAATAAAATTCTATTGGGGGGAACATCCTATTTAAGAAAAAGAATTGGGGCAGTTCTACATCATCAAATCATTCCAGAATATAATAAAATTATTGAACTAGAAGTCAGGGAGCCTAGAGCTGAATCCTAGTTCGATTACTAATCTGCTATATGACCTTGGATGTCATTATCTTTCAAAGCCTCAAAATCTCAACAGCAAAGGAGACTGGATTGGATTCTTGTTCTGAGCATTAACAATCTATAATCTAAAGTTCAGTTCTAATAAATTATATACCCCCATATTTTGTCAACTAAGCACCTCTATATAAGAATCCTTGGACAGACTATCAATTATCCTGCAACCATCTTTTTTTGCAATAGTCATTTGGTATTGATCTTATTTCTGAGCACAGTAAAGCTTTCTTTTCTCTTTTTTGACAGGTTTTGTTTTCTGGAACATCATCTTAGCACTTTCTGTATCAGTTGCCTCCCCCTTTCATTTATTCCTTTATCATCATACTCTTGTGTCTGGGTACTAAACTGGGACCTGGGAGAAATTGCAATACTGCATCCCATCTTAAAGGACTTTTTAATTGGGAAGAAAATTTGTACACACAGAGCAAGAATACCACAAATCTAAGCACTCAAAAGACTCAATTACTTGTTTCTGAGGAGCACAAACTACTACAGAGTCATAAGCACAAGAATCATTATTGGACTAAGTCAACAATGGCTTCCTCAGGATCATTTTGAAATGGATTTTGAAAGTTGTGATGAACAAATTATTTTCAGGCTCTATATCATCAGACTTATGTCCCATTCTAAGTTGACAACTATTTAACAACTGCAAATATTTTAAAAGAATATACAATTAGAATTTCTCAGTCAATTTATAACTTTTTAATATTAAGTATTGACAATCCAACAAAAACCATATCAAATGATGACATCAAATACATTTTCTTTCATAACTCAGAAGTAATTTACTGTCACTCTGGTCTTTCTGGTTTCAGTCAGGGAGTTTCCTCCTAGACCAGTTCTGCTTAACTAGTTAAAGCGCTTTAGCAAACCACATGTGAACACAATTCGATGATTAAGACTTTTCTTGTGAAAACAACATTGGTTTCTTTAAAAGGTTATTCTTATAAAGTATGCTTCCTATTGGTCAATGACACCAAATCAACAGCATAATGAGAGGAAACAAGCCAAGTTTCTTTTATTTTCATGGGTTGTTTTAACTGATATATTCTTGTTTTCTATTTTACTTGAACTACAAAAAGTCCTTAGCCCTCCAAAATGTCACAAATATATACAACTTGCATATCAAGCCAGACCTAAGAAGTCTAACTATTACTTTACCAAAAAGTAATCTCTGATTCAACTCTTAAAGAAACTTACAGGAAAAGCAGTTGGGCTATACTTCTAATTCATCATCAGACATAACTATGGCTAATTTGTAAGGGAAATATGTGCCTGGGTATTTAAAAACAGTCATTTACAAATGGGAAATATCTGGATTGCAAACATCAAAATCCTTTCTTTTAAAAAGCTCCATTTTTAGAAAGATTTCCACTTACTGCTTCAGAAACAATTCTGAATGTGTAATTCAATGTAATTCCAAAAGTATCTTTTAAGGGTAAAAAAAAAAAAAAAAAAAGTTAAAATTGAATAAAGTTAAATTGCATTCAAAATTTAGGTGTATTTTTGAATAGTGAATATAGCTGGCAAGTTCTACACACAATTTGCAAAAAGTGACCTTTGTGAGGAAAACAATAGACCAAGATAATGAAACCAAAATATAAACTACAAATTACTGAAGGGCAAAAATAGTCTTTTTTTAATCCCTAATCCTAAAATACCTTGACCCTCAGTAAATACCTGTGGAATGAACCTGAATTTAAATGGAATCACCAAGGTGTTCCTTAGGTGAAACAACTCAAATAGAAGTGAAGGTTTTTTTTTTTTTTTATTTACAAAACATGAGTGATTTTTCTACATTGACCTTTGCAAAAGCTTTTTTTTTTTGTTCCAAGCTTTTCCCCTCCTTCCCCCCACCTCCCACCCCTGGTTGACAGGTAATCTAATACATGCTAAATATGTTAAATTATATGACAAATCCAATATATGTATACATATCTATACAGTTTATCTTACATCAGGTCTAGAAAGAGAGAGAAAAAAAAAAACAACCTAAGAAGGAAAACAAAATGCATATAAATATTCACAGAGAGCGTTAAAATGCTATGTTGTGGTTCACATTCAGTTCCCTCAGGCTTCTCTCTGGATGTGTATGACTATCTTCATCACTGAACAATAGGAACTGGTTTGAATCACATCATTGTTGAAGAGAGCCATGTCCATCAGAATTGATCATATAGTATTGTGGTTGCCGTGTATAATGATCTCCTGGTTCTGCTCATTTCACTCAGCATCAGTTCATGCAAGTCTCTCCAGGCCTCTCTGAAATCAACTTGTTGGTCATTTCTTATAGAACAATAATATTCCATAACATTCATATACCATAATTTATTCAGCCACTCTCCAATTGATAGGCATGCATTCAGTTTCCAGTTTCTAGCCACTACAAAAAGGGCTGCCACAAACATTCTTGCACATGTGGGGCCCTTTCCCTCCTTTAAAATTTCTTTGGGATATAGGCCCAGTAGAAACACTGCTGGGTCAAATGGGATGCACAGTTTGATAACTTTTTGATCATAGGTCCAGATTGCTCTCCAGAATGGTTGGATCCGTTCACATTTCCACCAACAATCAGTAGAACCGAAGGATTTAAAATTTAATGATACTAAATATTTTTAAAATATTAGATATTTTGTCTACTTCTCTAATTTTAAAGATGAAAAACTAAGATCTAGTAAGATGTAGCTTCATTGATTAGTTTAGTCATTTATTCATTACTATTATGGTTACTATCAGGTTGAATGGAGCTAGTGTGTGTCAGAGGATGGGAAACCAGATCTTCCAGACTCCAAGGTCAACCCCTCTGTCCATTATGCTTCTCTTGACTCAGTTATGGAAATAATATGTCAGGGATCATAACAGACTCTTCCCATAATTAACGGCTACTGAGAACAATTCCCATTTCTATAACACTTAAAAGTCTTCAAATACTGACCTCAACAAAAACTCAAGGATTAGGTATCAAAAATATTGCTTGTCATCCCCATTATATCAAGAAAGAAACTGAGTATAGGAATAAATGGGCTTTTCCTTAAAAATGATTAGTAGCATCTATTTAAAACCATCAGCAAGTATCATATGTAATGGAGACAAACTAGAACCATTCCCAATAAGATCAGGAGTGAAACAAGGCTGTCCACTGTCACCCTTACTATTTAATATTGTATTAGAAATGTTAGCTTTGGCAATAAGAGAAGAAAAAGAGATAAAAGGAATTAGAGTAGGTAATGAAGAAACCAAATTATCACTCTTTGCAGATGACATGATGGTATACTTAGAGAACCCTAGAGACTCAACTAAAAAACTACTAGAAACAATTCACAACTTTAGTAAAGTTGCAGGATTCAAAATAAATCCACATAAATCATCAGCATTTTTATATATTACCAACAAAGTTCAGCAGCAAGAGATACAAAAAGAAATTCCATTCAGAATAACGGATGATAGCATAAAATATTTGGGAATCTATCTGCCAAGAAAATGTCAGAAACTATATGAACTAAACTACAAAACACTTTCCACACAAATAAAATCAGACCTAATCAATTGGAAAAACATTAAGTGCTCATGGGTAGGCCGAGCGAATATAATAAAAATGACAATACTAGCCAAACTAATCTACTTATTTAGTGCCATACCAATCAAACTCCCAAGAAATTATTTTACAGATCTAGAAAAAATAGTAGCAAAGTTCATTTGGAAGAACAAAAGGTCAAGGATTTCAAGGGGATTAATGAAAAAAAAAGACAGATGAAGGTGGCCTTGCTGTACCAGATCTAAAACTATATTATAAAGCAGTGGTCATCAAAGCCATTTGGTACTGGCTAAGAAATAGAGCAGTCGATCAGTGGCACAGGATAGGTTATCAGGACAATCTAGGCAATAACCTTAACAATTTAGTGTTTGATAAACCCAAAGACCCCAGGTTTTGGGATAAGTACTCACTATTCGACTAAAATTGCTGGGAAAATTGGAAACTAGTGTGAAAGAAATTAAGGCTTGACCTATACCTAACACCACATACCAAGATAAGATCTAAATGGGTTCATGATCTAGATATAAAGAGTGATGTTATAACCAAATTAGAGGAACATGGGATAGTTTACCTCTCAGACCTGTGGAGATGGAATAAATTTATGTCCAGGGAAGATCTGGAACTCTTAAATGAACACCAGATAGATAATTTTGATTATATTAAGTTAAAAAGTTTCTGTACTAACAAAACTAATGCAGACAAGATTAGGAGGGAAGCATCAAATTGGGAAATCATCTTTACATTTAGGGGTTCTGATAAAAGTCTCATCTCTAAGATATATAGAGAATTGTTTCATATTTATAAGAATTCAAACCATTCTCCAATTGATAAATGGTCAAAGGATATGAACAGACAATTTTCAGATGATGAAATTAAAACTATAATCATTGATTTGCCAATATTTTAACATAATTAACATGTAGTGGTTATCCTGCTATCTAGGGGAGGGGTGGGGAGTAGGGGGGAAAAATTTGTAACAGAAAGCTTTGTAAGGGTTAATGTTTAGTAATTACCCATACATATGTTTTGCAAATAAAAAGTATTAATAATAAAAAGAAATAAAGCTATATCAAGGCAAAAAAAAAAAAAAAAAGAGAAACTGAAACTCAATAAGTGACTTGATCATAATCACGGGGCACTGAACCTGAGAGGCAAACCAAAATGTGTTTCCAAGTCCACTGCTCTTTGCCTAATGAAACCCTTTTCCTAAACTTTAAGCCAAGACAACTGCTTGAACAATAACAGATGGCCCAACTCCTTGTACCTAGACCAGCAAAAACCTAAAAATCATAACAAACCAAATAATGATCAAGAAATCCAATTGATATTGTACATATTTTTAATATATTGATAAGTTTTGCTGATTTCTTATGTTCTTTCTTGTTTTGCCTTTTAAGTATTATTTTGAAATACTATTGTTATTTTAAATACCTCTCTGGAAAGGGGGTGTTGTGCCACAGTCTCAGTTTCCCTCAGTTGCAGTATGTCTCCTTTAATTGCTGTAGACTAGTAGTCTTCTTTGCCCAGTTTCTGTCTCAAGGCATCCTACTCCTTACCTGCCAAAACTGAATTTATGGTTTCCTTGGACACCAGATGTGCTCAGCTGTTCCCATGAGTTCTTTGTCTCCCTAAGCTACAGAACACTATAATGTTTGAAGTCCCTTGATGGAGCTGCTGAATAATACTTTGTATTATTCAGTCAGCTGACATCTGTCAGTCTCTGGCCTGGATTTGGTGCTTTGAGACATGAGTCCCAGCAGTCCTGATCCATAGCTATGGATTCTGAACTCTCAATTAACATCAATAAAGCATTATCTAATTTCCACTGTGTGATACTGTCTCAGTTTCTCCCTGAGCATTACAGGGGAAGAAGAGGAATACTGGGTAAAATTTTGGTGGAGACAAGAAAAGATATTAATACAAAATTTTTTAAAAATCCAATGAAAAATTATAATGACTTCATCCAATCCAGAACTCACTGAAATATAAGCCAGAAAGCCACAGGGAAAAGAAGGAAAGATACCAGAAGAGATAAGACCAACTTAGGCAAAAGATTTTAAAGAACAAAATAAAGGTATAGGTAAATAATAGGTAGCTTACTTTGAGATCAGTTATTTTGATGTTTATTGTCTGTAGTCCTTTATTCATTTGCTTACATTCCCAATACCTTCCATCCTTAAAAAAATCTTGATCCTACCATCCTCTCAAGCTATTCACCTATAGCTCTCCTTTTTATGGCCAAAGTTCTAGACAAGACTGTTTACCTATTTGCCTTCATTTTCTTACCTCATACTGAATTTCTCTGTCTTTTGATCTCACAACTCTCTCCAAGGTTACTGATGATGTATTCATTACCAAATCCAACAGTCTTTTTTCAGTCTTTATCCTTCTTGACCTCTGTAAAATTTGACACTTTCTTTTCATGATACTACTCTATCACAGGTCTCTTTCCTGTATGGTTGCTCTTTCTCAATTGCCTTTGTACGACCATCATTCTTCTTCCCCCTTCCCCACTCTTTTTTTTTCACCATCCTTACTTAATATACCATAGCTGAACATACCTCAGTCCTTCTCTGCAAACTCATTAGCTCCTAACACTTTAAGTATCACTTCTATTTAGATGACTCCCAGAGATCTATTTATTCAGCTCTAATCTTCCTCCTGAATTCCATTCTTGCTTCACCAACTGCCTACCTAATACATATCTCAAACTCATATACTGAAAATTGAACTCGATATCTTCCTTCCGAAACCCTTTTCTCTATAATATCTATAACTGTTGAGGATATTACTATCATTTCCAATTATTTAAATTTGCCACATTGAAGTTATCCACAATTCTTCCCTCTCCCACATTTTTCATATGTATATTAGTTACAAGTTCTTCTCTATTTTTCTCCCATTCTATATCTTGTGGCCTGTTTATTTTGCCCTGCAACAACTCATATAAATCTTTCCAAGTTTCTGTGAATTCTTCATATTTATAATTTCTTACATGAAAATAACCACTCCATCCTCTTCCTATGCCAAAATTTGTTCTATTTTCCAGTTGATAGGTACACACCCTATGTCCATTCCCAAGTCTTTGCTACCACAAAAATTTTTATCATGCTCTATATATATGGCTTCTTTCCCTCTATCTTTGTGGCCATAATTCCTACAAGTTATATTATGCAGATTAGTTGCTTTTTTATAATTCCAAATTGTTTTTTAGAAGTTAGACCAATTCAGTTCTACCAAGAATGTGCCTGTCTTCCCATAACCATTTCAATTTTGGACATTTTTATCCTTTGTCATCAATGCCAATCTGAATGGCATAGGTGAAAATCTCAAAGGTCATAGTCTGATTTGCATTTTCCCTACTATTGAGTTAGAACATGTTTTCCCAGAGTTCTCAAAAGCTTTTATTTATTTTTTTTAATTGTCTGTTCATATTCTTTGGAAACATACTTATTAGAGAATGGCCCCTACAATTGTATAGTTATATCAATTTCCCATATATCTGAACATCAGATTTTTGTCAGAGATGCTATTTTTCCCCCAATTAATTGCTGGTCTAATTGCCCTTACCCTAGTAAATAGATTCTTGAATTCACTGTACTTTATTCTTCTAAATTTAATTGTTTCTAGGTCTTATTTACCTAACTCTTGTCCCATCAATCAACTTTGGTAATCATTGCTTTATGGTATAGTTTGAGATCCCGTAATGCTTTATCTTTCCCTTTATTCCTAAAAAAAAAAAAATTCCCTTTGAGATTCTTGACCTTTTACTATTACTATATTACTAAACACATTACATTAAAGTAAACCCTCGGAAATTCAATTCAATTTATAAATTCATTTAGGTATACATTTTTCTTCTATTAGTATAGTCAAACCATGCACAATTTTTATCTTTACAATTACTTAAGTCTTATTTAGCTCTATAAAGTGTTTTGTAGTTGTATTCATTTAAATCCTGGTTATGTCTTGATCAGCTAAATCCCAGAATTTTATATATTTTTTAGTTGTTTTGAATGCAACTTTTTTCTTTTTAAACCTTTTCCCACTGGGGTTTTGTTAGTAATAGAAAAGTTTATATAAACTGATGCAAAGTGAAATGAGCTGAACCAAAAAAAAAAGAAATTTACAAGATGACATCAGAATTCTAATAAATAATGACTTCAGAGGGCAGCTTCCTGGTGCAGTGGATAGAGCACCAGCCCTTTAGTCAGGTGGACCTGAATTCAAATCTGATCTCAGACACTTAACATTTCCTAGCTGTGTGACCCTGGGTAAATCATTTTAACCCTAATTGTCTTAGCAAAAAAATAAATAAATAAAAATAATGACTTCAGAAAACTGATAATGGAACATTCCACCTTCCTTTTGGCAAGAAGATGATAAACCAAATGCAGAATGAGGCAAAAAAATGTTCAGATGTGGCCAATCCATTGTTAAAAGACTTTAAAGGGAAGAGAATAATAATTTAATGATGAATATGCAAAATAAAAAAAGAAAAAAGCATCAGCAAAATAAAAAATACATGGAAGGAAAAAAGTTCAGAAGGGAGGTACAAACGAGCAAGACAACTTTATTATGTTAAAATTAACATGCACTTTCTTTTTTGCTTTTTTGCTGAGGCAATTGGGGTTAAGTGACTTGTCCAGGGTCACACAGTTAGGGAATGTTAAATGTCTGAGACCAGATTTGAACTCAGGTCTTCCTGACTTCAGGGCTGGTGCTTATCCACTGTGCCACCCTAGAGGCCTCGAAATGCACTTTTTAAAAACAAAATTTTCATAATAAAACATTGTGAATTCATATATAATTCTTTGTTCCATTAATAATTGGAAGGTGATGCTTAAATCACTAACAATAATTTTAAAGATTTCTAAATACATATGTATATACATATTCATTTTTACATATACATATATATACAATATATATATCCATCCTCTTTTTTTCCCTGAACTCTAATTCATATCACTCCTCACCTCACAATAATCTGTGATTGGCACGTAGTAAATACTTAATAAAAGATTACTGACTGACAACCCCAACTACTTTAATAACTTTCAAGAAGGCAAGAACTTAGTTTTCTTTACATCCCTCCCCAGTTTAATTCCCTTCTATTACTCCCAGGATGGTAGAACTAGATGTTTCATAACTTGAATACAGGCAGCTGCTAAGTGGCAGATTGGATAGATGGAAGACCTGGTTCAGATTTGACCTCTGATCCTTTCTAGAGGTTATGTCCTGATCAGCTAAATCCCAGAATTTTATACATTTTTTAGTTGTTTTGAATGCAACTTTCTAGATATGTGACCCTGGGCAACTTGTCTTGGCCTCAGTTTCTTTATCAGTGAAATGGAAATAATAACAGCATTTACCTCACAAGGTTGGGATGAGGATCTAATGGGATCCAATATCTGTACATTTCTTTGCAAACCTTAAAACAGCATATAAATGGTAGGAGGTATGACAACTAGCCTTTACCATCTCAGCTCAACCTCAGTCCCTTCTTAAACTAGTGGATGTAGTGACTAACCCTACCACACACTGCTCAGAATTACAGCTGCTTTCTTTACCACAAAGACCTGCCTGTTATTTAACAGGGACCCTTCCATTCCTGGTACTTTCAATTTATTCAAGTGGTTCCATCTAGTAAACAACATCAGCAGATGCATATTCATACCAGATTTCTAATCTGAATTTTAGGACAAATTTTGTCCAAACACTTCCTCAGAAATGTTAGCTCCCCAAGCCTATGATTAGCAAATTCCTACCTCCTGCCCTTTATCCCTATGATTTAGCACTGCAGTCTGATTAAGTAAAAACTCTTTTCCCAAGACACCTCTTCTCTCCTTCTGACTGAACTCCCTACAGCCCTTCGGGTTCCCTCTCCCAACACAGTTCTACCCTGGGAAAGCAGCTCCTCCACTTACCTCTTAACAAACTCCTTTTAATCCTAGATCCCTTCTGGATATTCACAAAAGTCTTTTTCCAGGGGGTTAGGGGTGGGGGGTGGAAAGGGGGAAATCAAGCTCCCCTACCGAGCTGTCCAATACTAATTGCTTCCTCTTTCAGGACCCACAATACACTGGACTAGAAGTTAGTAGTATACTCTTTGCTCTTCCTTCTCTCTACATCGTTAAAGCTGAGGTGAAGAACAGAAAGAGGCAAAGCACAGTCTAAACTACAAGGCAAGTCAACCTATGTCCAGAATGATGTCATTTTAATATAAGATTTCTGAGCTCTGTATTCTAATTAGGTCTATGTTTTTTTCCCCCAATAGAATATAAATGCCTTGATAGAAGAGACTGTCACCTTTTTTATATTCTTTGGCAGTACCCTGCATATATTAGATGTTTAATAAAAGTTTATTGAATTCAAAAGCCTCTATGAAGAATCCCCAAATGAACTAATAAACTCCATCCCAATCCTTACTCAGTATTACTCAGCATTCCCTAAATGATTAACATATGTATCCACACTTAGCTCTAGATTATTGGTGGAGGGGAAGAGAGCTAATATAATCCCAATTAAAAACAGTTAATAATGGATCTAGTAATACATTCTGTGGCCTTAGATATTCCTTAGATAGACCAAAGTGATGCAATAGAAAGAAGTCAGAAAAATGGGATTCTAGCCCTTGCTCTGTTACTGACCAAATAAATCACTTTCTGTCTGGACTTCAGGATCCATCTGGTAAAAAGAGGAATTTGCTTAGA
The DNA here is from genome assembly GCA_023553655.1 of Myrmecobius fasciatus. Taxonomy (NCBI): domain Eukaryota; kingdom Metazoa; phylum Chordata; class Mammalia; order Dasyuromorphia; family Myrmecobiidae; genus Myrmecobius; species Myrmecobius fasciatus. The sequence continues at coordinate 14,527 of JAJPUD010002007.1, forward strand.
TGATCTTAGATGATTTTTTCCAACCTTAAAACTCGATGATTCTTTATTAATTAACAAAAGAATTGTGCAACTCAGATGTGAATATACATATAGAACAAAAATGTTTTTTTCCCCTTCCACAAATCCCTTACACCCACAGACCATATGGAGAAAGTCATTTGCCAAGATTTTTCCACAGATGAGCTTCTGCAGCTGCTTGAGATTATAAATCCTCCACTAATATCTCTAAATCAATGAAGGATCTATTTTGAAGTCTCCTTAAGGCTTTAACCAAACCAAAGCTGAAAATGCACTAATATAAACCAGTCCCTTGGTCTCGCCCATTAACTCCTTGAGATATACCTATTCCTATGCGGGGTAAGGGGGAGTGAAGATCAGTTCTCAAATATATCCAAATGGAACTACACTGAAACACAAGATATTTCAGGATGTATTCAAGACAAACTTCCTATCTATTCTTCTCTTCCTTTAACTTCCATTACTGAAAATATACTAATTAGCCAATCAGTTAACTTCTCTGGACCTCAGCATCATGCCTCAGAAACCTCTTCTCCCTGGAAGATCACTTTAGCCCTGCCAAATTACTAACTCACTAACTCATAAAATGGAAGCATCCTCTGCTCCAGGGGCACCTCAAAGATTGGAGGATGGAGGACTCCTCCTAGAACCTCCATTTAAAGAGGACAACCAAGTCAAGCATCCCTTTATTTCCTACCAGACAGTATTCTTCTGGACTTCATTATGCACCCATCAGATACCTTCCTCCTCCACCTTTTCCTTTTAGATGTTGTCTTCCCCCTTAGAATCTAAGTTCATGAGGGTAGAGACTGTCTTTGCTTGCATTTATATTTCCAAATCTTAGAACACAGTGTGAAGAAAGTACCTAAAGGTCAAAATTTAAATTACAAAAAGAAAAAAAGAATTTTTTCATTTTATTACCAATTTTAGGGGTTAATTAAAAGATAAGAAAGGATTCTTCTAGCTACAGAAGGGGAAAAAAAGAATAATGGAGGTAATTAAGTCTCTGGACATTAAACTTCCCTTAGAAAGTATGGCTTTCTTTTATTAACATAAGAAATATCATATTAAATCAGACTATAATTCACCACACCAAATTCAGCCTCATCAGTTCACAAAAAGGCCACTGGTGGAAAAATATGTTTGCTTAATATTAAAATAACTTCAAAAGACTAAATATGCATCCCCAAAATTTCTAGCTTCTCTTTAATCTCTTATCATGGATCTATGATCCAACCATATATGACAGTTCTGCTTGCCTTTCTGATGTGTGCATTGTTTCAAGTCGACATACAAATTTATAAGAAATTAAAAATATATTTGAAGGGATATTTCATTTATTTTTATTTCAATAATGATTTGAATTAAAATTCCAAGCCTCTCTTTACTCTAATTTATCTTCCACTTGGCTACCAAAGTAGCTTTCTTAAAACAGTTAGATCACATCACTTTCTCTACCCCCCCCCACACTTTACTCAATAAATTTCAGTGATTCCCTATCACCTCTAGGATCAAGTTCTCTATTTAGCAATTAAGCCCTTTTACAACTTTGCCTCTTATTCCCTTTCCAATCTTAAATTTTACTCCCTTCCCAACTGCACAGGTCTATCTCCAAACTCTGGTTTTTGTTGGCAGTTCTCCATGACTGGAATACTCTCCTCACTTCTGTCTCCTACTTTGTCTGGTTTCTTTCAATTCTCAGTTCAAATCCTGTTTTCTCCAGGAAGCCTTTCCTAGTCCTCCCTCTCACCCTTCAGTGTCTTCCCTCTGAGACTGCCTTCCATCTATAGTTTTGAACATAGTTTTTACATGTTGTTTCAACCATTAGAATGTTAGCTTCTTAAGGGCACAGAAAATGTTTTGTTTTCCTTTTATCTGTATCTCAGCATTTACCACAATGTCTGGCATGGGTTATTAGGAGTCAGAATTGCAAGCTATGGAAGTGTCAATTGGGAAATAGCTAAACAAATTATAGTATGAGAATGTAACAAAATACTATTGTGAATAAGAAATAATGAAAGGGAAGAAACCTAGGAAGACTGCTATGAAATGATGTAGAGGACAGTGAGTAAAACCAGAACAATTTAGAATAAAGACATTTGTATATAAAAAAGTTTGAAAGATTTTAAAACTCTAATCAAAATGACCAACCATGATTCTAGAGGACCAATAATAAAGTATGCTTTGCACTTCCTAATGGAGAAGTGATTCAAAGTGCAGAATAAGACATACTTTAGACATGGCCAATATGGTAAGTTGCTTTCCTTAAGTAAGTCTGTTATATTTTGTTTCTCTTTCTCTCCCCTACCTCATTGGGTATAGAATATAGAAGGAAGAAAAATAGATTGTTGGATTTTTTTGTTAATTGAAAAAAAGGAATTAAAAATGTTTGAGTGAATTCAATAATCAAACTTAAAAATTCTCCTATGTATCAAATAAGAGGGCACAAACAAGAGGACATTTGTACCTCAAAAATTCTGGATTTACACAAAAATTTAACATGGGAAAATTATCAGATTTTAATAAACTTGTTAAGATTGTGAAAGTCTGAACATCCATATTAATATTATATCAATATTATTATTAAATCAATATTATATCAATATTAAAGACAAGTGTTTTTTCCTGCTAATTCAACATGAAAAGTTATTAGGGCACTGAAATGTTGTTTAGCAACCTGTTGAGACTTTAAAATGGAATCAGTTGAGCCTTTTCAACAACACTTCCATTTCTCTCCAAGATGACCCTAACTGGCCTGGCACCAGTCATTAAGCTATCAAAAAAGCCCTCACTTTTCAAAGAGAAGAATACCCAGGCCCTGGCAGCTGCCAGGTGTGGGCTCACAGCCTTGTTCCAGTGACTGCCTCAATCTGCCTAAAGCATGACAGGAAGGTTAAGAGGAGATAGATCTCCTGGAAACAAATTCTTTGTTCTCATTTATTTCAGGAAAGGAGGGAGGCAAATAAAAGAAAAAAGAGCAGCATCAGAATACTAAACATCTATTTGAATAGGTCTAGTTACACGTGACATTTGTGGCATGGGCAAGAAGTATGAATGAGCCAAATTTGCTCAAACATAATCCTTAACTGCTTGGTACTCAATGGAAAACTTCACAAATCCTTCAAGTAAAAACCACTGGGGTCTTCAGAGAATACTTTGATTCTTTCTTTTGAAAAAGATGCAGAGTTGTACCAGGAATTTTAAAGAGTCAATCTAAGAAGGATCTTTAAATTCTTTAAGTACAATTTTTTTTTTATCTATATCCTGTCTATGTTCTTATCTTTGAAATTACATTTGGCCTCCCTAAATTCTCCTGATACTTTCCTCATTTTTATATGCATAGCACAAAAAAAAAAATCTTCCAAATCTAAAAAATATTTTTAAATTAGGGAATGAATTCAACATTCATTCATGAATGGAAAATAAGCAAGTCTAGTTCAGATGTCACATTACCTCCATTTTTGATGCAAAAATTTACTGTAAATATACTTTAATAAAATATAATCAGTTTGACTTCCCTAGACTTCCCACACTATGGCAGTCCCTTACTAGAGATAAAAATATACTTCCTGGCATTGCCTCTTCAGTAGCAGTATCCCCTCTTAACTCAGCAGAACTAAAAATACATTAGCATTCATTTCCGCTCTGCTACTGCCCAGTCATCCAGAAGGAGCTGTCCGAATGTCACTGGAGCCTTATATATTAGAGGATTCCTTCCAGATCACTATAAAGTACAAGACCTACTACACTGACAGCCAGCTTGGAGCTGTCAAAGCCTATCTTTGCAACAGCAAACTTTAGAATACATAATATATGTATTTTAGACTCCACCAATCTATGATCGAATGAAAGGAAATTGCCAGCAATCACCTCTTTCTGAATTGCAGAAAATTATTTGAAACCAGTTAAATTCAAACTACTATATTTATAATCAATATATCCTTACTTTGTGGTATAGTATATCCTGCTATTATCAATATAGAAATTATTATTTACAATTTTCTACATATTTTTCTCCTTAAATAGGCTCAATGAGGTAGATAGAAGGCTGAACTTGAAGTCAGAAGGACTTGGATTCAAACCTTGCCTCAGACATTTACTAAGCTTTCCTTATCAATAAAATAAGGCAGTTGAACTAGATTGCCTTTAAGTTCTCTTTCTGATCAAAATAGATTTTTGATTTTATGTGATTTTCAAAGATATATTGCATTCATAGATTAATCCTAGGTAACATTCATAGCAGAAAAAAGCAATTAGTAAATTAATGAACAATCGATGCTTATACTATCAAAATATATTACTTTAAGTTCCCCTTTGGTGTCATTTTTTTTTTAAATTCAAGCCCATTTTAAAATTGCAAACCGAGTTACATCTATTTAATAGCTACTAATGACTGTAAATATAACAAAATTTCATAAAGAGAAAAACTGTGCTTGTTTGGCAGTATATTAAAGAGGAAAGATTTATATAACAATCCAATTCAATAAATACTCATTAAGGGGTGCAGCTAGATGACCCAGTGGATAGAGCTCTTGCCCTGGAATCAGGAGGACCTGAGTTCAAATCCGACCTCAGACACTTAGCACTTATTAGCTGTGAGACCCTGGGCAAGTCACTTAATCTCACTTGCCTCACTCCTCCAAAAATAAAGGGTTTGCTCTGTGCAACATACCATGCTGAGTACTGGAGATGCCTGTTTTTTATTTTTGAAGAGAACCACTGGCCCCCTGGGGTGATGTCTCCACAAGCTTATGAACTGTATGTAAGTGAAGCAGACTTGACATTGACCTCATTCTCTTTTCTGAGCCATTACAGTCTAGTGGTGAAACACCAAATCAGAAAACTCCAGCCTTGGGGAGCAGAGGACTGTCTCCCACTTTGATGTCTGCCCAGACTCTAAGGGCTCCCAGCCTCCCCTTCCTCCACTATCAAGGCAGAGGGAACAAATGTCTTTTAACCTCCCACTTCTCCAGAGGAAGTCTTACCCTACTTGGGACAGCCATCCCCCTAACTTCCCAATGGGTTTGAGGCCAATGGGCTACTCTGTCCAGCTTCCCTTGTCTGCTAGCCAGTTTTACTGAGGGGTGGTCACTGCTCCTGCGGCAACTTCTTGGAACCATAGGTGAGAATTGGGTGGAAGGTGAACTCAGAGAGCCCTCACACCCCAAGTTTTTCCAAGAACACCCCATATAGAAGTATGGGAGGTACAAAGAGGAGATACAAATAGTCCTGCCTTCAAGGAGCTTACAACTCTAGAGGGTGGGAGGGGAAGTTCAGGGACAAAATGCACCTTTAAGTTTGCACAAATTTAACTCAATCTTCCATACTAACATTTATTTATAAAACTGTACAATAAAAAAATTTACATTCAAAATATTGTAAGATCTCTGATCACCAAAACAACAACAATGCATAAATTATACTAATACTACAAACTAGATTTATTAAGGCAAAAAAGTATGATAAAACAATTTTAATTTTAAAACCTTTCCAAAAAATACTGAAACAAAAAGATTTTCTGCTTAACCCTCAGTTAACAAATACAAATAACCAACAAAATCCTCTAAGTATTGTTTAAACTCTATATATATGTAGAGAGAGTGCTATTAGGGTAGAAGAGATTATACCATGGACGAATGATTTATGAAATTAATAGAAGAGAAAAACAATTAGGAAATCTGTGAACATTGTTTATGTTTACAATCAAGGTAGAATTAAATTACAGGACAGCTAGATGGCACAAAACCAGTCAGGAGAACCTGAGTTTAAATCCAGCCACAGATCTTTAATACTTATTTGTGTGACCCTAGGCAAGTAATTTAATCCCAACTGCCTAAGCAAAAAAAAAAAAAAAAAAGTTCCTTCATAGTATCAAAATTTTAACATTCAAGTGCATTTTGAAACCAAAAGCTGTTTCATCTATTCAATGATTATTAATGACTATGAAAACAGTATCATCACTTTCTTCAACCATTAATTTTGGGGAAGATTATACCAGGGTGGTAGAGTGCTACAGTGAAATAGTCTATCTCGGTTCAACAAATATTTACTAAGCATTATGTACAATGTACATTCTGGCTTTCAACCAAAACTTCTCTCTCCAAAGTTAACAATGATCTTTTATTCAACAAATCTAGTAGCCTTTTCTTTCTTCAGCCTCTGAAACTATCGATCACCTTTTTTCTCCTTAATACTCTCTTCTCTATAGATTTTCCTGACTGTATTCCTGTTTCTCCTCCTTTTCATCTAAATGTTACTTCGTTTGATTTTCAGCTGGGTTACACCTATCCAAAACTTTGCCTTTTGTCCTCTTCTCTTTTCCTACTATACTATTTCTTTGTTTATTTTTTAAAATAACAGCTTTTTATTTTTCAAAATACATGCAAAGATAGTTTTCAACATTCATCCTTTCAAAACCTTGTGTTGCAATTTTTTTCCCTCTCTCCCTACTTCCCCCCCTCCCCTAATGAGCAATTAATTCAATAAAGTTTAAAATATGTGCAATTCTTCTACACATTCATCATGCTGCACAAGAAAAATCAAATCAAAAGGGGAAAAAATGAGAAAGAAAGGAAAAAACAACAATGAAACAGCAACAACAAAGGTGAAAATACTGTTTCAATCCATATTCAGTCCCCACAGTCCTTTCTGGATTCAAATGGCTCTCTCCAACCCAAGTCTATTAGAATTGCCCTAAATCACCTCATTGTTGAAAAGAGCTACATCCATCATAGTTGATCATTGCACATGTAAAATGTTCTCTTGGTTCTACTCATTTCAGTTCATGCAAGTCTCTCTAGGCCTTTCTGAAATTATCCTGCTGATCATTTCTTATGGAACATTCTATTAACATTCTATATAACATCTATTACATTCGTTTCCTATAGAACAATAGCATTCTATTACATTCATATACCATAACTTATTCAGCCATTCCCCAACTGATGTTTCCCCTCCATTCAGTTTCCAGTTCCTTGACACTACAAAAAGGGCTGCTACAAACATTTTTGCATGTAGGTCCTTTTTTCCGTGGTTTCTTGATTTCTTTGGATTACAGACCCAATAGAGATAACTGCTGGATCAAAGAGTATGCACAGTTTGATAGCTTCTTGGGCATAGATCCAAATTGTTCTCCAGACTAGTTAGATCAGTTTACAACTCTACCAACAATGTATTAATGTCCCAGTTTTTGCACATCCTCTCCAACATTTCTCATTATTTTTTCCTATCATCTTAATCAATCTGAGGTGTGAGATATTTTTCTAATCAATATCCACTATAATATTTCATTTGCTGATACCAACATCTCCTAATTAGTCAATTATCGTCTCTGCAAATGATTCCCAGATCTATTTATCCAACTCTAATCTCTTTCCTGAACTCCAGTCTTATCTTCAGCTGTACATTAGGCATTTTAAACTCACCATGTTCAAAATTTAAACCATTATCCTTTTGCCCTCAAGTCTCCCTCTCATCTTAATTTTCCTCTTACAATGGAGGTTAGCAGCATCTTCCTAGGTTTCATTCTCAATCCCTCACTTTATCAAAAATCCTCATATCCAATCTGTAATCAAGGCCTATTGTTTTGATTCCACCTTGGAATATCTCTCCCACACACCTCTCCTCTGACACTTGGTGTAAGTTCGATTTCCTCATGACTAGATTATTGCAATAGCCTGCTCATTGGTCTTCCTGCCTTACATCTTTTTCAACTCCACTTCAACATGTATTCAGTTGTCAAAATGATCTTTCTCACATGAAGTCTGATCATATCACCTCCTGTTTGATAAGCTCTGCTGGCTCCCTATCAGGATAAAATATAGAGAGCCTTTCAAAATTTGTTACTCTCCTACCTTTTATGTCTTCTTATACCTTATTCCTCATTCCTAAATACTTTGGGATCAGGTGACTCTGGTCTCCTTCCAGTTCCTCCTAAAAGATACTCCATCTCCCAACTGCCTGCATTCTGACAAGCTGACCCCCCATGCCTAAAATTCTTTCCCTCTCCATTTGACTCCTGGTCTTGCTGATTTCTTTCAAGAACCAGATAAAATCCCATCTTCTATAAGAAACCTCTCCAAATCTCCCCTTTAGTGCTAGTGCTTTCCCTCTTTTTATTAACTTCAATTTTTTTTATATATATGGTATATACATATTTATATATAATCCTTTTCATGTTGTCATTAGTCTGTGAGCTCCTTGAGAGCAGGGGCTGATTCTTGCCTTTGTATTCCCAACACTTAGCATAGTTCCTGGCACATAGTAGGCTTTTAACAAATATTTGCTGACTAGGGATACAAAGGTAAAAAGCAAAATAGTTGCCCTTGAAGAATCTGAAATGGGGATGGTACTAACTAGAACAATCACATAAGAAAATATATGTACAGACACACACACATATATAATTCATGTTCTCCTTAGATATACAATACAATACAAGATACATTAGATATACAATACAATACAAGATACATTCAAGATGGAGAGAGAACTAAAACTGAGAGGTTCAAGAAAATCTTCCTGTAGGAAGTAACATCTTAGCTGTAGATTACATAAGGTGAGGAAGGAGTACATTCCAGACATGAAGGACCACTTGTGTGAAGCATAAAGGCAAAAGACTGAATGTCATATATTAAGAATCAGCTAGATTGACTAGAAAGGAGAATACATGAAAGGCAATATTATGAAATAAAACTGGCAAAGAAGACAGAAACTGGGTTGTGGAGAGTTTTAAGTACCTAGCTGAGAATTTTGTACACTATTCTATAAGCAACAGGCAGTCATCCACAAAACTCATGAGTACATGCAGCTGGAATGAGATTAAAATGTAACTAGGACATGTTTAACCAAAATATTATACACACAAAAAATACAGATAATATTAATTTGTGATTTCCGAAATCAATATTCAGCCCACAGGGATCTGAGTAGGGCATGGGGAGTACCAACTTGGCAGCTTTGTTGAAGACAAAGTGGCTCTCAATTGAGAAGAAAGCATGGGTTTCAATTCTAGTTCTACCATACACCAGATTATCTGTGTAATTCTGTCTAATATTGCAATGAAGATTCTTTTTTTTTGGGTTGAGGTTGGACTAGATATCTGTTGAGGTCCTTCCCAACTCTAAAATTCTGTGACATTATAAACCGTTCTGAACTTCTGTTTCATCTTTAAAACCAAAATTCTACTGTTTCACCAAATCTCATCATTTCTATCTTCACAACATTCCTCACAACTGCCCCTTTCTTTTTACTCACAAAAACAACCTAGTTGAGCCCCTATCCTTTCTCACCTTAATTAACTGGCCTTCCTGCTGAAAAAATCTTTCTCTTCTCCATTTCATCCTTCACATAGCTGCCAAAATTAACTTACCTAAAGTTCACATGCAAACCATATACAGCCAACAAGCCATTTCCCATCTGAATATACTTAGATCTTCCTAATTGTTGTTCACCTCTTAATGATCCCATTTGAGGTTTTCTTGGCAAAGATACTAGAGTCGTTTGCCATTTATTTTTCCAGTTCATTTCACAGAAGAGGAAACTGAGGCAAATAGAGTTAAGTGATTTTCCCAGGATTATACAGCTAGTAAGTGTCTGAGGCTAGATTTGAAATCAGAAGTTGATTAAAATCAGGAAGCCCAGTGCACCTCCTAGTAGCTATTATCTCAAGGATAAGTTATAAATTCCACTGTTTGGCATTTAAATACCTTTAAATCCTCCAACAAGAGGCACATCCAGGTCAATCTAGAAAGGGTATATATGATAACAATACCTAGCATTTTATAGTCCTTTAAGTTGTGCCAAGTTCTTTACATTATGTTAATTCATTTGATCCTCATAACAACTTTGTGAGATAAGCATTAAAAGGCCAAGTCATATATTTATTAAATGTCTAGGACAGAATTTGAACTGATTACAGATTCTATGCACTGCATATCCTAACTGCCTTAAGAAAGATATAAACAATATTGTTTTAGATGCATGTATGTGTATGTGAATATGTATGTGTGTGTGCAGGTCTGTTATATATATCATGTGCACACCCACACATAGAAAACATATGTGTCCTTGACCATAATCTGCTTGTGGGAAGAGAGGGGTAAAAGGATGAAAAGAAAATAAAGTGCAGCAGAGAACAAAAGAATAACCTACAAGGAAGCAAAGAAAAGATGGACACTCATGAATATAATGTATTCTATTATTATGTCTGTTTTCTTGAAATAGAAATTTGTCACATCTTTCAAATCCTCTCAGATGTTCTGCTGGGCACATGACAATTTATTTTTCTTTTTTCTGTCCTTTTCTAGTTTGTTTCCATACTTATGACATTAAAAATATATACATTTCCCTTGTCATTATAGTTACAGAAAAGTAAAATGGTATTTCTTATACTGAAATGAAGAAGTTTCCAGATGCCATATAATTTCTAAACACAGGAAGCTTATAAAAATTGCCAACAGAGGCCTAGAATTACTCTCCTAGATTCAATTTAGAGGTTTTCAAAATGACTAATTAGTAAGAATAAACAAAGCAAATGGGGGAAAATAGGCTCAAGGTTTGCTACAGCAAAGACTATAGAATCATCCTTCTCTCATTAACATGAATGGTACTGCTTTCTCTGGCAAAGAAAATAATATAAGCAACCCAAATTCAAAAGTGCAGTGCTTCATGAGTGTGGTCTATATAAAGTGGTATTATAAAATTTGTAATGTCTATGATAGGATCTGGGATGAATGACAACAGAGAAGGGCTAGTAGTAACATAAACAGCCAGAAATGTTTGAAGGATGCAAATAACCAAAGCCAAACTTCACACAACACTTATTTAGTCAACAAGCATTTACTGTAGTAAAGCAAAAAACTGGCGGGTGGAGAGGATTATTACAAGAAGTTTCTCTCATAAGGATCTCATTTTTCAAATATATGAAGAAATGAACCAAATTTGCAAAAATTAGAATCATTCTCCAATTGATAAACTGATAAAGAATATGGACAATTTTCAGATGAATAAATTAAAACTTTTTATAAATTAAAAATTTTTAGTCATTTTTATTTATCAGAGAAATGCAAAAAAAAAAGAACAGAAGTTGTTAATGAGCATAGTCACAAAAAAAATTAATATTTATGGTGATAACCAGATAAAGTTGCCTAAGGAACTAACTTCACTGTGAGGTTCTCTTGCTTTTTTATTTCTATCTCCAGCATTGAGCAAAGTGCTTTACCCATAATATGCATTGAATAAATGCTTTTCCATTTAAAAAAAAAAAACTTCTCTATATAAAGATCTTAAAAGTAGGCAAAAGCTTGGGGAAAACTATAGAAACTAATCTCATTCTGGTCCTTAAACTCACTGAGGAAAATACTTTAACAAAACACCAGCTCCAAATAAGAGAAGGGAAGCCATTGCATGTCTAATGACCAACACTGCTCTGACCAACTTGGAAAGGGAAAATGTGTTTGGCAAATAATCGAGGTATTGCAGACATCAAAATGTCACCAATTCTAACAAAGAACAAAGGATTCAGCCACTCCCTCCCTGCCTAGAAACCTCAGGACCATTCAAAAGGAAGATGAAGAGGGTAGTGTTTTAGAGTGTTTAGTAATAAAGCTTAGGAATGAATCAACAATTTCTCTAATGCTCTGCAAAGAGAATATTTGATTATTATTATTTAGCATACTTCAAGTTTTTTGTGGTTTTTAAAGGCTTCAGTATTCCTGGCAGCACCTCTGGAGAATCCATTATCACTTCTTTTAAAGATTAGGAAAGAAAGGTGGTTTTTGCTCCAAAACTGAAGTAGATTCACTACAAAAATTCTTCTCTGCTGTTTCTTTGTAGTGTGGAGGTGAAGATAGGTTCCTGAAAGCCAGGAGAATAGGCCACAAAATCTGGCAAGTGCTATCAAAGGCTTCAATTTGAATCCTGGCTTCTATCCCAGGACTATAATAGATCAGTACTGAAGGCTCACTACCAACAGTAGCCTGGCCACACAATAATGAATTATTTGGCTAGAACAACCCAATAAACAAACCAAAAATATTAATGGTTCTCACTTTTATGCATGCTGCTTCCATAGAGATAATGGCACTGGTAAAAATGGGGCAGAGCATGCCAACACTCTTACAGTTTTTAGACAATCCATAAATATTAATTTCACTATTTCTACTCCAAATGTGAGGTGTATGCCTTATGAATAACTCAACATACTCCTGGAAGTCTATAGGAACATATTCTCCCACCCTAGTGTGTAGGGCAGTCTTGTACATTAGTGTTTATATACTTCCATAAATTTCAACAAGAAATTCAGAAGATGAGAAGGCTAAAATGCACAATTAAAGGGAATTCCCTCATTGGTGATACAAATAATCTCATTGTCCTGTAAACTGGCCACTAGGTGAATTTTTCTAACAAGACAAGCCATAGAACCAAGAAAAATTAAAGATAGCCCTGGACCCTGTTCATCCTCCTTCCACTTCTGCAGTTATTGTGGCAGAATAACAGAAAAGGCAGCAACGGATGTTAAGACTCAAATAGTATATAGTCATTCAAGTAGATCTTTTAAATGTGAGATTTTTGTTCAGTGAAAAATGTGTTGACATTGGAGGAACCAGACTACATCTATGCTGACAGTTTTATATGAAATTTTGAATTATAGTAAATTATAGTATTTGGTATTGCTCCTTAGGAGGAAAACTGATTTCCTTAAGTTTAAAATTCTCTTACACTATACTTCTAAGCATGTTAATACCCCCCCCCCGAGGCAATTAGGGTTAAGTGACTTGCCCAGGGTCATACAGCTAGGAAGTGTTAAGTGTCTGAGACCGCATTTGAACTCAGGTCCTCCTGACTTCAGGGCTGGTGCTCTATCCACTGTGCCACCTAGCTGCCCCTTAAGCATGTTAATTTCAAGGAAAAATTCCACATAATAAAACAATTCCACTAACTTCCTTATTTGCCTCAAAGAACCTGTGTGAGCCATCTTTCCATTTAATTGCACTTTATAAAACTGTCAGCATCATTGTAGTCTAATTCTTCCAATGTCAATACATTGAACATTGGACAAAAATCTCATCTGTCATGTTGCTTGCCCATTTTTTCTTTGTGGTACTTCTTTATAAGGTCCTTCCTTCATGCTCTCCAACTCCATTCCCAGTCAGACATGACAACTGTCAAACATTCAATATCTTTCAAAGGACCTCCATTTCAGTATTCACCTCTTTATTGACAGACAGTTCATTTTCAAACTTGACAGTAAAATATATATCATTATGTCTACATATCGCAATATGTAGTAGGATCTTAACATTGGCAAATTGGCATCCATAATATGTAATTGCAGGTGGCTGAAATTTTGTTCATATTGAGAATAATCTTGCTTCTTTGTCAGGCTCACTCTTCTTATGCCATTCCATGATGTAAGTTTTGAGTTTTATATCAGATGCACCCACAGAGTGTATATCCTCTAACTAAGAAGTCAAGTAGTCATTCAGATACTGCAATTAGGAAGCTGTCTCCATGATTTCCACCAAAGCGTCCTTCAAATCCTACAACTCCAGGAGTCAAGCAGAATGACCTAGTGGAGGAAACAGAAACTCTGATGTTCTATGTATTTTCTTAAGGAAACCTAAAAACACATTAAGCTTTTTTGATTGTCATAATTCATAGTTGACATATAATCTTTTTTTCAAATGAATTGCTCTGTTTCTCCCATCTTGTACTTGTAAAACTGATTTTTGCTTTGCTAACTTACCATCTCTCAGATCTAAATGAATAAATCTCCCAAAGCCTCTGTTCTGAGCCTTATCTCATCTTTCTATATACTCTCATTTAGTAATATCTTCTGTTCCTATAGGTTCAATTATCTTCATGTACAGATATCCCATCCCATCACCAATGGCCGTCTGGCCCAAAACTCCCCCACCCTAACCCAGCACCTCAAACTGTGTACAAAACAAAATTCATTTATCTTCCTCCCTAAGACTTTCTCCTTCAAACTTCCTCATTAATTCTCCATCTAAAACTGAACAAAATTTCAAAAGCTATTTGCTCCATCACTCTTGTTTTTACAAATGACGAAACTTTAGTCCAGGAAGGTTTGATGATTTCCCTAAAATTATACAAGTAGCAAATGTAGGAGGCAGGATTTCATCACAAATTCTCAATCCTAGAACCATTGCTCTTTTTCACTGCACTATGCTGAATGCCCCAGTTAAGTAGGTCCAAAACAATAGGATTATCCTTGTTCCTTCTCTCTCCTTACTCCCATAGGCAATCAGTCTTACTAATTTTACATCCACATTATCTATTTTTATCACAATTATTTGCATTATAATATTATTCCAATTTGCCCTTCCAGCCTTATCAGATATTTCCCCCATACTCTCTAAACAGCAATCAAACTGGACTTCTCATGGTTCTCTGATCTTGTCTTATCTCTTATTTGCACATGCTAATATCCTTGAATGGAAGAGACTTCCCCCAGATTGAGGCCTGCTAAAATCTTTTTAATTAACTAGCACAGATACTATCTCCTCTCTGAAGCCTTTCCTAAACATCCAACCAGATGCGATCACTCCCTTCTTGATTATTTCATTCCATCTGTATGACCTTTTATTTTTATTTCTAATGGTGTATTGTATATCTCAAACTATATGCCCCATAAATGTAATGGTGTGCAGGTAAATATTTTACAACTCTCTGAAAGCGTAAGACACATAAGTTTAATTTGCATCATTAACATTTTCTCTTTCTTTAAGTTTAAACAATCAACAAATTTTTAAAAACAATTTAAAAAAACAAAAATTTAAAAACAATTAAAACCAAACCAAACCACCAGTGGTCACTTTTCTTCCAGTTCAGTTTTGAACCCAGCTCACTGTCCCACTATATAGTCTGTTCCAGATATACATCGTGTTAGAAAATTCCATAAGGTACACAATCAAATACATGCTGAAATCTGGGTAATAGACATTCTTTATCCATTTGGTCTTTCCTGTGTGAATGTACAGGCCAAATTCCTTTGAGTCTTTATAGATCACTTCCTGGAGATCAACACTTCATCAGTAAACTAAAGTATCTGGAGGACCTCAATATCCACAGTGAATTCCTCTTTGATCTGGACTCTACACTAGATCTACTCTAATAGAAATATCTTTGTCAAGACTGAATCTCCCTTTTTTATGCCTCACCCAATATTTATTATCAGAATCAATGAACAGTGTTATTTCTATTGCTACATATTCCAAGAAATCTTGAATGATACTGATATACAGATAGGGGAACTCATTGTGAAAGAGCATGTTTAATTATGACATGGTAAAGACATAATGCGTTATTAAATAACACTTGTGAAAGTGTTTTCTGTACTAATACCCTTACTGAGCTTTCAGTTTCTGTATAGATGATGGACAATGATTTTGATTGGGCAAGTAGGCATAAGGTTCAGTAGTTATTTATATTGTACCTTTTTAAAAATATTAATAATAATTTTTCACAACTTTGGTATCTTTCCCTCCATTTAGACATCTTACAGATCAGTCCATCAATGCCTTCACAATTATATCACTTCTACTCCAGACTTCCTGTACATATATTTGGTCAAATTAAGCTACTATTTTTTATAGCTTTAATCTATCTCAGCCTCCTCTGGGAGTGTGATATTAGGGTTCAAGTACTGTGATTCTATTATCTCAATCAAGAAAAGATTTTTTTGTGAATTTTTTTTCCATTTTTCTGTTGGGAAACAGAAAATATCAATTTTTAGATCAGCCATATAAAATCCATATTAATATAAAACCCACAGTGAGTATATACCCTTTGACCCAGCAGTGTCTTGGTCTGTATCCCAAGAAAATCATAAAGGAGGGAAAAGGACTCATATGTACAAAAATGTTTGTAGCAGCTCTTTTTGTGGTGGCAAGGAATTGGAAAATAAGTAGATGCCCATCAATTGGGGAATAGTTGAATAAAGTATGGTATATGAAAGTAAAGGAATATTATTGTTCTATAAAAAAAATGATCCAGCTAATTTTAGAAAGGCTTGGAAAAATTTATACGAATTGATGCTGAGTGAAACAAGCAGAACCAGCAATACATTATACATAGTCCCATCAAGTTTATGTGATGATCAGCTATGAAAGACTTGGTTCTTCTTAGCAGTTCAGTGATCCAAGGCAATCCCAATAAACTGTGGTTAAAAAACACCATTTGCATCCAGAAAAAGAACTATGAAGATTATATATATATATATGTATATATATATATATATAAATAAAATCAACACAGATCATGTAAATTTTTTTTTCCTGGTTTTTTTTCCCTTCTCTCGTGGTTTTTCCTTTTGCTCTGATTTTTTTTCCTCCCAACATGATTCATGAAGAAATGTGTATTTAAAAAAGTTAATATAAATGTATAACCAGGAAAAAAATAAAACAATTTTAAAAATATTTAATGAATTACAGTTAATTAGAAGTACCTAAACTGTTCAAAAGACTCTATTCAAAAAACTGTGTCTGTTGCCTGGTAACAATTCAAGTCTACATGTAGTGAAATATATCTATCAGAAGATATAACAAACTAAACAGCCTTCCCCTTATAACTATGGTATTTAAAGTTAATTAGATTGTGAAAGAATTTTTTTAGATGCAAGTAACAAGAAATCTATGGAGAGTCAGTGATGATAATGGAGCAGTTATAATAATGTTTTGCCAATGCTATATCAGTTATTCAGTTCACCCTTTTTATATTTACTATCTTCATCATGTCTTCTTAAAAATAAAATCCCAAACAACCAATTCTAACAACTATTTGGAGAAAACAAAAATAAGCTGTCATATCACAAAATAAGTTCATTTTAGTTTATATTACAAACACTTCTTCCCTATTCAATACTTTAAAATACTTAACTCCCTTGTCATATGCATACTGTCATATTTGATTTATACAAAACCTTAAAAGAAAATAACTACTACCATAAAACACTTAGAATTCTAGGATTTTTTTTTAATCCTACATGAATAGTTATTGCCACTGTCATTTATAAAAGTACAAGTACTACACCTATATTACTTTGTATTTGTATTCCCAATGCCTACCCTCACACAGAATAAGCACTTAAATGTTTTGCTGATTGTCCATAGTACAAGCAGGACTATTTGCTCACATATTCACCTATGGTACAAATACAATTGCTTACCTTATACAATTACATAATAACTTTCAAACAAAAACAAGGAAGTATTAAATGTCATATTAACCTTTCATCACTAACTCTTTTCCTTTCATTTCAGGCGAGGTAAATTAGTATAATCAAATTCTAACATATCCTATTACAATCAACCAACAAGGATTTATTACAATCAACCAACAAGGATTTATTTAAATGTTTAATATGTTAAACATTTCAAAAGAGGTAGAATTCTTCAAATTTTCATTTAATAAGTAGGTTTTCCACAATATTTTGGGGTTTACTATACCACATTCAATCAAATAAAACCTATCAAATTTCATTTTTTAAGAAATTTTGATTATTAGAAAACCTCCTAGCAAATTCTTGCACTGCCCCCCCCCAAAAAGGAGAATTTGGAAAGATATATCATGATACACATGAAAAAATTGTTTTCAAGTGTGTATAAGGGCCTTTCCAAAGCAAGTGAACTTCAAAATTCTTTTCCAACAACTTCACAACACACAAGTCAAACTACAATGTTTCCACTTTCTTATCCATGTTCCTACTGAAACCCATTTTAAGAATCCCAACTGGGCCCCCAAAATGCAGAAACATACCTATATCTAGCTGCCCAATGCTATCAACTATTCTCCTAGTTAAGGTACTGAACTCCATACTTAATCAAAGAAAAAGGAGAGAACACATCAGATTTCTTATACTTTACCTATTCTTGAGAGTACCCTCTAGATAATCATAAATAATCAAATTTTCATCAAGGGTAGAACTTTGCACCAATAACCACACAATAAAGTTTAAAAGTTGTGTTAAATGTTAAATGAAACAATATGATGTGGTACTCAGGTTCATTCTTAGCATAACATGAGAAGACTTAAAAATTTGAAACTGAGTAATTTAACTCAATTCAACCAAGTATATATTAAGTGCCTACTAGGTACCAGGTACTCTCCTATGGGTAGGAAATCAGACAAAAAAATGAGACAGTCATTGCCCTCAAAGAGGTCAAATCCTACTGGATAATGTAAATGCAGGATGACATTACTATTACCTTTCTCTTCTCACCCTTCTTTTTCTCCCTCCTCCCTCTGCCTCCCTCCATCTCCTTCCTCCTCTTTTACTCCTTTTCCCCTTTCCTTCTCCCTCTCCCTCTCTCTTCTCCCCCACAAATCAGGACTTATGATTGTATCAGTGGAGCAGATTATCAATGAAAGATTAAATGATTTGTTCATGGTTATATACCTATTTGTTATGTTAGAGACAAGGTCTCAACCTAGGTCATCCTGATTCCTAGTCCAGCCATTCAATATGATTATTATCTTTTTAAACTGAAGCAAGTAGAAAGAATACTGTTCTATGAGTCAAGGTCTGTATTTAGGCCCTCCAACTTATCAAATCACTAAGCCTTACAGCACTCATGTGTAAAAGGAGGTGCTCATTTTATATGAGCTCCAAGATCTCACTCACTACTTCATCCAATAATGGGCTGCTTTAACTAGGTTATGTTCACTGGTTCTACTTTCACACGTTCAACATGAAGGAAGACTCCCAAAAGATCTGTGCTCCATCCTCTCTTTACTTTCTCCTTTATCAGTTCATTCACAACCTCTATGGAGATGGCCCCAAATGTGTATCTCCAAACCTGATTTTTCTGAGCTCTAAACTGGAATTCCTAACTGCCTACTGGACATTTCCTCTTGAATGTCCTACTGACCCCTTAATCTCCACCTGACTAAAACAGAACTCATTTTTTTCCCCAAAAAATGTCTACGTGATCAAAAACAAACAAAAAAACAACCTCATCACCTATTTGCACTAATGTCACCACCTATTTGCACTAATGTCACCACCATTCTCCTAAGCTCATATCCTTGAATCTATTCTTTCTCACACCAGTCACATTTAATCAGTCCCTGAGTTGTTTACTCTCTCTACATCTTTTATATCTGCAAGGGCTTTATCATTCCCATTCTTAACAACCCTAGTATAGGTCCATTTATTAACGACTCTTGCATCAGGTTTCTAACCAGTATTTCTACCCTCTCCCCATCTCACACTCTCCCCCTACTATGCCCTGTCAATCTAATTCCATCTCTGCATTCGAAAAGAAATAAGTACTACCAGGGTAGTTACAGCTTGACTGATCTGGAGGGCAGAAGTACTGTGTCCTATAAGGGTATGTAAGAATTCATGTTCTGAGACCAATTTCCATGCTTTTAATATTAGTTCTGAGAAAGATGTTTTTAATAAAGTTAGCATATATTCTCTTAATTATGAAATCTTTATATATTTTTGTTTGCTTGTTTTTTGTAAGGCAATGGGGGTTAAATGACTTACCTAGGATCATACAGCTAGGAAATCTGAGGCCGGATTTTAACTTAGGTCACCCTGATTCCAGCTCTATCCACTGCACCATCTAGCTGTATCTATATATGTATTTATGTTATTTTGTCCATTCCTTTATCAGTTAACATTTGAAAAGTTAATTGATGGTATATGATTTTAGCAATTTTACTATACTGCACCTGTTCCACTAGATTGTAAGCATCATGACGGCAAAAACTGGGTCTTGAAAGATAAAAAGTATTGTATTTGGTGTCAGAAAGATCTGCATTTCAATCCTGTCTCAGAATAAGTACTAGCTGCATGATCCTAAATAAGTCACTTAACCTGTCTGTCTCAGATTCCTAATCTGTAAAACAAGGATTTTACTATCACCTACTTCACACAGTTATTATGAGGCCCCACTGACATAACATATGTAAAGCAATTTACAAATGTTAAAGCACTATGTTCACTATTATTATTGCTAGTATCTTATCTTCTGAGTGCTGCAGTAGATAGAGCACCAGCCCTGAAGTCAGGAGGATCAAATCTAGTCTCAAATACTTAACACTTCCGGGTTATGTGACCCTGGGCAAGTCACTTAACCCCAATTGTCTCAGGGGGGAAAAAATCATTCTTGAATAAATGTTAGTAACTATGAAAAAATATATCATGTCTGTTTTACAGATGAAAGACCTGTGCTTTGCATCTGAGGTAAACTGACTTGCTCAAAGGCATTTAGTCAATAAATTCACTATATTCTCCACCTCACAATGTTGTCTACTCATTCATAAAATTCACCACAGTCAAAATGGGGCATTTTTCTATTAACTGTTCAATTCTCCTAATAGTAATGTTTGCCAGGCAACTTCTCCAGCTATTTTTGGTCAGGTTTTCCCTTCTTATGTACTTGAAATAATTTCTTATTACAATAAGTTGCCACAAAAATTACATTTCTAACTCACCAATTTGCTCTACTTAAGCCACAGGTAGATTTTAATCTATAATTTTAGCTAAACTGATATATATATATATATATATATATAAATTTGCTATTAGGTTGTTTATAGCTTTTCACCTGAATTATATATCCAATTTTACTGTTTTCATTTTTTTTTTTGCTATCCAAGTAATAAGGACAATCATCAGATGCTATCCCATCAGTTTTGCAATCTGAAGGTATTTATTGATGATTATTACTTAGATGATAGATAAAATGCTACTTTTAAAAATGTGTTTTTTCAAAAATGTATTATTCAGCCCTCAAAGAAGTTACCCCATCTGCCTACCTTTCCTCTGCAGTTGGCTGGAAACGACTGCAACGATGTTTACTAACTGATTGAGACAGTCTAATAAATGTTACTAGATGAATACAATATATCATTAGCAATGCATTACAGGAAAAAAAAATTACATAGCCTCTCTCATTTATTGAGAACTTGAATACAAGAACCTAGTGACTATATTAATACGTTGTTGGTAGATCGTGAATTAGTTCAAACATTCTGAAGAACAATTTGGAATTTGACAAGAAGGTGACTAATATGTTCATGTCCTTTGATACAAAGAAGCCTACAAGGCTGACTACTAAGAATATGCTCCTCAAAATTCCATATATACTAAAATACTCAAGACAGCACTTTTTATAATAGCAAAGAACTGGAGATAAAATATATGCCCTTCAATTGAGGAATGAGTTCAAAAAAACTGTTAGCCATGAATGTAATGACATTCACTGTAGAAAATAGTGAAAATAAAAAACACATTTAAGTAGATGATAAAAAAAACTGATGCCAAGAAAGTAGAACCAGGAAAGAAATATAGACAATGCCTACAACGTAAATGGAACGAATAGAAAAATGAAATTGAACACTGGTAATTATAATAATTATGCATAGCTCCAAAGAAGAGAAAAGAAAATGTGTCTCCCTCCCTCCTTTGCAAAGGCTGAGGGACTACAAATATAGAACCGTGATAGTCAAATTCAGGCGACAAGTTGATTTGTTTTGCTGAATTTTTCTTCTTTATAATTTTTGTTATAAAGCATAACTCCCTAGAGAAAGGGAAAGAGGGAAGGGAAATGGAAGTGTTGTGCACAAATAAAATAAATGCAGCAAAAAAGGTCTCATTTGGAAGCTGCAATAACAAAAAAACACAAAAAAATTATATCAATGTATCCAATATTTTTATTAAAGTTTTTTATTTTAAAAATATATGCATGGTGGGGCAGCTAGGTGGCGCAGTGGATAGAGCACCAGCCCTGAAGTCAGGAAGAGCTGAGTTCAAATCTGACCTCAGACACTTAACACATCCTAGCTGTGTGACCTTGGGCAAGTCATTTAACCCCAATTGCCTCAGCAAAAAGCAAGAAAAAAGGGAAAAAAAAAAAGAAAAAAAGAAAGAAAAATATATGCATGGATACTTTTTCAACATTAATCCTTGCAAAGCCTTATGTTCCAATTTCCCCCCCTTACCTCCACTCCCTCCCCTAGATGGCAAGTAATCCAATATATATATATATTGATAACTGATCCAAAAATATGGACTGATAAATGACCAAAGGATATTAATAGGTCAGTTCTCAAAGAAAGACATCCAAGTTATCAAAACCCATATGGAAAAATGATCTGATTCACTAATAATTATGAGAAATGCAAATTAAAATAACTCTGAGGTTCTACCTCATACCCATCAGATTGGCAAAATTGACAAAAAAAAGAAAATAGCTGCAAGAGGAGCTGCAAGAAAAGACAGATATTAATGCAATGTTGTTGTGTTAATAACACCATTCTAGAAAGTAATTTGAAACAAATCTCCAAAAGTCAGAGTTGAGCATTTCCAATACCTCCAAAGAGATCAAAGGAAGAGAAAAAGGATTCATATGTACAATTATAGTAGCTCTTTTTGTTATGGAAAAGACCTGAAAACTGATGGGATGGCCATAAATTGGGGAATGACTTAAAAAAATTATTTCTGGCATAATAGAATAGTATCATGCTACAAGAAGATCTGGGGGAGAGGGATGGAGGAGTGGGGAAGAGGTGTCAAAGAAACCTGGAAAACTTTTTCTGAATTAAGGGAACATGAAATGAGCAAAATCAGGAGAACAATTTATACACAACAACACTGTAAAGACAAATAACTCTGAAAGACTTAGAAACTCTCATCAATGCAATGACCAGCATTGATGCTAAAAGTCTGATTATTAGCTATGCTACTTTTCCTTTAATAGAAAAATGATGGATTCAAATTACAGAAATGAGACAAACATTTTTGGACATGGATAACCCGGGAGCTTATGTGCTAAATTATAGGAATTTATTACAGGGGTTTTGTTTTTCTGTTCAATTTGGGGTGGAGGTGAGAATAAGGAAAATAAAGGCTTGTTAATTGAAAAATTAAAACTGTAAAAGGAAATAAAAGGATATAACAAAAAATATTAGTAAAATTTAAAAACCCTATAAACACCCTTTCAGCTCCCTCAGCTGTCTACTCTCAGATTAGAGGTACAGAGAACTGAGCAATAAATTCTTCCCAATGCTTTCCTTTACCAAGAACTCAGAATTTTCCAGATAACTTTCCATGTTCCACCAGCAGCTCTGCTTAGTTTATACTCCACAGAACATTATGTCATCTCACAAATGGTTCCTTCTCAACATTTTTTGCTGAGGCAATTGGGGTTAAGTGACTTGCCCAGGGTCACACAGCAGGAAGTGTTATTTGTCTGAGACCAGGTTTGAACTCAAGTCCTCCTGACTTCAGGGCTGGGGTCCTCTCAACATTTTTCAGCTACCTTTTGGGTAGAAACTGAGGCAGACATAGGTTAAGTAATCATTAAATTCTAAGTCTTGGAGTACTTAGAATACTTTTCACACCCCATTACCGTTCCTAGTTTTTCACCTTGCTGCCATCAGTCAATAACCTTTCTTCCTTTGAAGTTCTTCCCAACCAATGCATTGAACAATCCAGATGCTGATGGCTATTACCTATTAAGTCCCAGGTCATTTTTCTTCTTTCTCAAAGGGGTTCATATCTACCTGACAACCTTCCTTTCCAAACTTACTATCCTTACTTTATGAGGCATTAGAACATGTTTATGTTCCTATAAATACCTGACTCAATCTTATTCAACTCCTATGACCTCCTCTTCTACAACCTCAGTTTCACAAAAGGATGGCCATACCCCAAATCTTGCTAGCATTCACACGTGTTCTATTTCCACCATCAACAATTCTGAAATTCCTTTCAGTCATAACCTCCTATAAAGCCATTTTTTCTCTCATGCCTCTAACTCTTCGACTCCTCAGTACTTTCTCAGAATACCACTATTTTGTTCTGACCTCCCCTTTCTTCATAGGCAACCTTAACTCTTTAGTTTAACCAGTTCAACTCTACCTTCTGCCCTTGAATCCTTCATTCCTTATCCTATCCCTGCCCAATGCTGGCCAAATCCCAAATCTGCTCCTATTCATAAGGTGCTTAACAGAGCAAGATGAAGACACACAACAGGATGGACTAGGTCGACTATAAATTTTTTGTTATCTAATCTCAATTGGGCTTTCTCTACAAATTTTGTAGCCCTCCTTTATTAATTTTCTCTCACTTTACTCACAATGACTGTTCCAAACCTCCAAACCAACAAATGTGGTACAGTGGAGAAAGAACAGGATTTAAGCTAGCTGTTGAATCCTAGCTCTACCATTGCTATCCATGAAAACATGAACAAAATACTTTACCCCTCTGGACCCCAGGTTTCTCATATACAAATGAGCTGATTGGACCAGATAGATTTAGAAGCAGAAGGAATTTTGAGTATTATCTTAATCTATCAGTCTTTCATTCCAGCATCTATTTTCCAACGCACTCTCTCAGCTAAAAACCTCACCTTCCTAGTTTACTGAGGAAACAGAGGCCTTCTTTTCCCTTTTTGCACATCACATAATCCCCTGGTATTCATTATTCCCCATTTTCTCCTCCTTTATTCCAGCCAGTATGTTGAGGCAGCCCCTCTCCTCAGCAAAGTTAATTTTACTACAGAGATTATTAATTCCATCCCCTTCCATCTGCTCTAGCTGATATTCCCTCAGTCAACCCCTCTCAAATTTTCAATCTCTCTTTCTGAAAATTCATTCCTTACAATCTGCAAACAAGTGTAAGTCTCCTCCATCCTTAAAAAATCATTACTGGACCCTATAATCCCCTTGGAGATTCATTCTCTCTTTTCTTGCACAAACTTCTAGAAAGTTTTCAATTCTTATTGCCAATAAATATTTCATCTCTTCTCATTATTTCTTAATCCTGTAAAATATGGCCTCTGAATCAATTGAAATTGCCTTCTGCAGAGTAACCAATGATCATTTAACTGTCAGATATTTTGGTCTTATCTCTTCATCCTGCTTGACTTTTGCATCATTTGACTCCACTGACTACTTTCTTCTTATGGAAACTCCTCTCTGGATTTTTATTTGGCTATCTTGTTGTTTTTACCTTCACAACATCTATTGCTTTGGACCTCTTCTCCCAACTGACACAGCCACTACAGTAGTTTAGGCCCTCATCATTTTTTGCCTAGACTACTGCAATAGCCTCTTCATTGTCCTGCCTGTCTCAAGTCTCTTTCTCCCTCTCCCCCACCAATCAATCCTCCACATTGCCAAATGCCACATGCCAAAGACATTTTCCTAAAGCATGGATCTAACCATGTTAGTTCCCTACTCACCAAACCCTTAGACTCTATCGTTTTAAGGAAAGGTATGCTTATCCTTTTTTGCACCATTGTGCCCTTTGGTAGTGGGGTAAAGTCTATGGACTCTTTCTAAGAGTATTATTTGTTACTCATATTCATAATTCAAGAAAATGTCAATTTTTAGGAGTTAGTGAAAATAAAGATGCAATTTTCCCCAAGTTCAGAGAGCCCCTAATATTTACCCATGAACCTAAGATATTATCTATAGACCGCAGTTAAGAATCCTTACCCTACTTGACCCATACCTAACACCACATACCAAGATAAGATCTAAATGGGTTCATGATCTAGATATAAAGAGGGACTTTGTAAGCAAGTTAGAGGAACGTAATTTAGTTTATCTCTCAGACCTGTGGAGAGGGAACAAATTTATGTCCAAAGAAGACTTGGAACTCTTAATTGAACACCAGATGGATAATTTTGACTATATTAAGTTAAAAAGTTTCTGTACAAACAAAACAAATGCAGACAAGATTAGGAGGGAAGCATCAAATTGGGAAATCATCTTTACATTTAGGGGTTCTGATAAAGGTCTCATCTCTATAAGATATATAGAGAATTGTCTCATATTTATAAGAATTCAAGCCATTCTCCAATTGATAAATGGTCAAAGGATATGAACAGACAATTTTCAGATGATGAAATTAAAACTATAATCATATGAAAAGGTGCTCCAAATCACTATTGATCAGAGAAATGCAAATTAAGACAACTCTGAGGTACCACTACACACCTGTGAGATTGGCTAAAATGACAGGAAAAGATAACGATGAATGTTGGAGGGGATGTGGGAAGACTGGGACACTGATGCATTGTTGGTGGAGCTGTGAACGTTCTGGAGAGCAATTTGGAGCTATGCTCAAAAAGTTATCAAACTGTGCATACCCTTTGACCCAGCAGTGTTTCTACTGGGCCTATATCCCAAAGCGATCTTAGAGGAGGGAAAGGGACCCACCTGTGCAAGAATGTTTGTGGCAGCCCTTTTTGTAGTGGCTAGAAACTGGAAACTGAAGGGATGCCCATCAATTGGAGAGTGGCTGAATAAATTATAGTATATGAATGTTATGGAATATTATTGTTCTGTGAGAAACGACCAGCAGGATGATTTCAGAGAGGCCTGGAGAGACTTGCATGAACTGATGCTGAGTGAAACGAGCAGAACCAGGAGATCATCATACACAGCAACAACAGTATTACATGATGATCAATTCTGATGGACATGGCTCTCTGCAATAAAGAATTGTCTCAAACCAGTTCCAATTGTTCACTGAAGAAAACCATATACACCCAGAAAGAGGGACATGAAATATGGACCACAACGTAACATTTACATGATCTCTATTGACATTTGCTTGCATTGTGTTGCCTTTCTCTGATTCTTTTTTTTTTCTCTTGTAGATAGGATTTTTCTTGCATAACTTCTCAAGCATTTCAACATTATTAACATGTAGTGGACTTCCTGCCATCTAGGGGAGGGGAGGGGACTGGGGGTAAAATTTGTATTGGAAAGCTTTGTAAAGATCAATGTTGGGGAACTACCCATACATATGTTATAGAAATAAAAAGCTTAAAAAAAAAAAAAAAAAAGAATCCTTACCCTAGTCTCTACTGGGCCTGTATCCCAAAGAGATCATAAAAAAGGGAAAAGTACCCACAAGTGCAAAAATGTTTGTAGCAGCCCTTTTTGTAGTGGCAAGGAACTGGAAACTGCATAGATGCCCATCAGTTGGAGAATAGCTGAATAAGTTAGTACTTTAATGTTATGGAATATTACTGTTCTATAAAAAACACTCAGCAGGCTGATTTCAGAAAAACTCACATAAGCTGATGCTAAATGAAGTGAGTAGAACCAGGAACATTGTGCACATCAAAAACAAAATGATCAATTCTGATGGACATGACTCTTTTCAACAGTGAGGTAATTCAGGCCAATTCCAATGGTTTTGTGATGGAGAGAGCCTCTGCACCCAGAGAGGGGAACGTGGGGACTGAGTATGGATCACAATATAGTATTTTTTTGTTGTTGTTTGCTTACATTTTGTTTTTTTTCTCGTTTTTTTTTCCTTTTTGATCTGATATTCCTTGTATAGTATAATTGAGGAAATATGTATAGAACAATTGCACGTGTTTAATATATATTGGATCACTTGCCATCTAGGGTAAGGGGTAGAGGAAGGGAAGGAGAAAAAAAATTTTTTTGGAACACAAGGTTTTGCAAGAGTGAATGTTGAGGGGCAGCTAGGTGGTACAGTGGATAGAGCACCAGCCCTGAAGTCAGGAGCTGAGTTCAAATCTGGTTTCAGACACTTCCTAGCTGTGTGACCCTGGGCCAGTCACTTAACCCCAATTGACATAGCAAAAAGCAAAAAAAAAAAAAAAAAGTGAATGTTGAAAACTATTCATTCGTTTTGAAAATAAAAAGCTTTATATATATATAAATCTTTACCCTAGAAGCAAATATAAACTCTTTTGTATGACATTTAAAATCCTTCACAACTTGGCCCTAATTTGCCTTTCCTGCCTTATTACTCCTTTTCCCTCTCTTTATGGACCAGCCAAACTAATTCCTTACACATAGCACTCTATTTCCTATTTCCATGCCTTTGTACTGACTGCTCCCCATGCCCATGATGTGTCTTAATTCAACCTTACCACTTGGAATTCTGAGTTTGCTTCAAGACTCAGCTCCTGACTATACATATCCTTTGACCCAGCAGTGTTTCTACTGGACCTACATCCCAAAGAGATCTTAAAGGAGGGAAAGTGCAAAAATGTTTGTAGGAGCTCTTTTTATAGTGGCAAGAAGCTGGAAACTGAGTGGATGCCCATTAGTTGGAGAATGACTGAATAAGTTATGGTATATGAATGTTATGGAATATTACTGTTCTGTAAGAAACGACCAGCAGGATGATTTCAGAGAGGCCTGGAGAGACTTACATGAACTGATGCTAAGTGAAATGAGCAGAACCAGAAAATCATTATACACAGCAACAACAAGATTATGGAAGATCAGTTCTGAGGGATGAGACTCCAAAAATGAGATGATTCTTTTTGTTGTTTGTTTTGCATTGTTTTCTTATTCATTTTCTTTCCTTTTTGATCTGATCTTTCTTGTGCAGCAAGATAACTGTACAAATGTTTACATATATTAGATTTAACACATATTTTAATATGTATAACATATTTTGGATTCCTTGCCATCTAGGGGAAGGGGTAGGAGAAAGGAGGGGAAAACAATGGAGCACAAGGCTATGTTTGGATCAATGTTGAAAAATTACCCGTGCATATATTTTGAAAACAAAAAGTTTGAATAAAAAAAATTGTTAAATTTATTAAAAACATTTTAAAATAAACTATAAAAAAACAAACAAAAAAAAAACCTCAGCTCATACCATCTTTTTTATGAAGTCTTTCCGAATATCTAGTGTGCTCATCAAAAACAAAATCACCTTTGATCTATTTTTATATATAGTCTTCCCCCCACAAAATGTAAGGGAACTATCAAAAGTGTCTCACTTTTGTCCCTATTGCTTAGTACAGTTTCTGGTCCATAATAATAGGTAGTTTAAAAAGACTTGCTGGAATAGGATACATTTTTGGATGCCAATGTGGGAATTTGTTTTGCTTGGCTATGCATATTTGTTATGAAGCTTTCACTATATGGGGAGGGGAGGGAGAACTGAGAGAGAAAGGAAGGGGGGGAATGAAAAGAGAGGGGGTGGAAGTGAGGAGAGATAAAGAATGCACTAAGGATAGGGTCTCTCACCAAAAAAATAAAGAAATAAAGGAAAGAGCATCATTGAATCATTTTAACACACAAAAGAGAACAGAAGGAAGGCCAGAAGGAATCACAGACAAGCAAGACAGCTTTAAAAGTTACAACTGAATTTATCATATACTTTTTAAAAAGACAAGCTGTACATAATAGAGATTCACTGTTTCAAGTGCAATTCTTTCTAGTTTTTTGGCTATATGAAAATGTTCATTTTAGTTGATGTTTATTAAGGTCAGAAAAAAAATAATAAAGGCTTACTGACTAATCAGCTTTGCTGAACTGTTCTTTTCCTCTCTTTACACTTAGTGTGAAATTTAGCTGACCTTTACTACTTTTTTTTTGTATCTTTGCTCCTCCATCCCCAAAGCTCTAGGTCTGGGATGGGGAACAACAAGAAGGATAATGTGAGTAATGAGGGAGACTCTTTAATATGACTTTAATATACCTATTGTAAATCTGCCTTCCATGGCAGATAAGGGTTTTATTTTGTGATAAGTCAAATCGCATGTGTAAGTTCCTTTAGAACAGGAAATGGCTTCATTTTTTCAATTCAAAGTATCTAGCATGGAGTCTGACTCATCATGGGTGCTTAATAAATGCTTACTGAATTGAATTATTGAATTACAATAAAGGTACTAAGCCTCAGGGGACAGTAAAAGAGAAAGATTAAGTTTCAAACCTTGCTTAAGGTACACAGAACTCTCATCCTGAGATTTTATCATTAAATAACCAATGATGAGAATGCGTAAAAAACCCAAGCCTCCATTTGTTATAGAGAGTAGTATGACAAAATGGGAATAGCAGTAGACTTAGAATTAGCAGTGAAGTATAAAAACTTCAGTTCAAATGTCTGATCTATTAGTGACTATATGTGTGATCTCAAGCAAATTATTTACCTCCTATAGATTTCAGTTTACTCGTGTTTAGAATGAGGTCATTGGACCAGATGATCTCTAAACGCCCTTCTACTCTAAATCCTAGGATCCTATCAGGAAGAAGTTCAGACAAGG
The DNA here is from genome assembly GCA_023553655.1 of Myrmecobius fasciatus. Lineage (NCBI taxonomy): Eukaryota > Metazoa > Chordata > Mammalia > Dasyuromorphia > Myrmecobiidae > Myrmecobius > Myrmecobius fasciatus. The sequence goes on from JAJPUD010002007.1 coordinate 44,580, forward strand.
AGACAAAGGCTTCTAACTATTCATTATGGGTGAGAGAAATTTAGAAAAATAGTGTATCCCCTGATCAGCAAATATTAGGAAAAGGAGTATGATGAACTAGAGAGAATACTGGATTTGGGATCCAAACACCTGGATTCAAGCCTCACATCTGACCTGCTATGAAGCTGAAGGCAAATCATTCAGTATCTCTGGGCCTGATTCTCCATTTGCAAAATAAGGCTAATATTGTAGTACTTGTACCTCCTATGTCATAAGGGGGTTCTGGGAAGAAACCATTTTGTAAACTACATAGAGGTATGGAAATGTGAGTCAGAGATATAATTATTATTGATTCAGTTACTCAGATTGTGCTAGTACTTTAACTTCCAAATAAGCAGAGCTTCTGATAAAATTGCCTGGCTAAATGCCACCTCTCCCTTAAACCATGTAAGCAACTAGTTCTCTGGACAAAATTTTGACTTACAAGGAAAAATTGGTTAGAAAAAAAAGAAATGAAAGGAACCTGGGAGAAAATGACTGTCATCAGAGTTTGTGATCAACAAGTTCAGATGGATACCCTTTACCTTAGAAAAGCATAAGAAAAAAAAGCAGAAAAATTACTGGTTCGTTGCTTGAGGTTCTCAAAGGGAAATTGGCTCAAAAGGGATGAGATTCTATCAAGAATTAAATTTTGGCAATAAAACTGAATAATAATGAGTAAGAAAGGGAGAATGGTGGCAATGTAGCTGCACAGAGAGAGCTCTCCCATGCACTCATATTTTAAAAGGATATTTATAAAATGTACAATCAAGAACACATAATCCAGCGAGCATTTAGGGTTATGAGCCTATAAGAATATTGTCAAAAAGGCTTAAATCTAGAGTGAACTGAGGATTGAGAAAAATCTTGAGGAAAACAAACAGAATTTTAGTTATGTTTAGGGCAAGAACAAAGAATGCCCTAACCACTGTGCAAAGCAGATGGTATAATGGCAAAAGATGACACAATTCTCAGATACTAAGGAGTACTCCTCAAATGCAAACCTATATGGTTAAAAGGGAATTGAAGGCTAAGCTGGATGAACTCCTCTGAACTCAAAAAAGTACCTAATTTAAGTGCGTACTACTCTAGGCAAGCACAAAAATTTTTTAAAGTATAAATGCTATTAATGAATTGTTCATGGTCATCTGACAAGGACTATCAGTAGACCAGGAAATGTTATAACAAAATGAACAATATTCTGCTTTTCTAAAAAGTAGAAACCTCAAACCAATGGATTTAATGTTAACACTTAGCTAGAACAAGTCTAGAACAAGTTTATAATGGATACTTTGTGAGAATGACTTAAAGAAGTGATAATCAATGACTTCATTAAGAACATTTTATACCGGGGCAGCTAGGTGTTGAAGTGAATAGAGCACCAGCCCTGAAGTAAGGAGGACCCGAGTTCAAATTTAGTCTCAGACACTTAACATTCCCTAGCTGTGTGACCCTGGGCAAAAAAAGAAAAAGAATATTTTATACCAAATCCATTGTTTCTTTTTAGACAGTTTCTACACTCATGAATTTGAAAAATCTGGATTTTAGTGAATCATCACCCAAAATCTGTCATGACATCATTGTGAATAAGATGTAAAAACATGAGCTAAATAATGCAGTAAATTTATAATTGTTGAAATTGTTACCAAAAGGGTGTGATTAATAGACTGATATGTATCCTGGAGGGATGATCTACCAACTATGTCAGACTCAAAACAAACAAAAAAAAAAAGATCTCAATAAGCTGGAATTCAATTCAACAAACAAAAGTGCTTCCTATGGACAAGGCACTGAGACTATTCACTAGGGGTATGCACTATGGGGCCACATGTACAAATACAAGGGAAAAAAAAGCCCCTATCCTCAAGGAATTTATGATCTTTAGAGCACAAAACACACAGAATAGGCAAGTGAATGAAAGCTAAGAAGATATAATAGAGAGCAAAGGTCAGAGAAGGACTAGGGTTAAAAAGACACCTGAGCTTAGTCTCAGAGCACATTACTGACCCAGAAGTCAGCCTGTGCTAAAGCATGGTGTTGACAATGCCATATTTAGAAAATAATTTGTTTTGTTCCGTTTGCCAGAAACATTGAGTTCAAGAAGAAAATTAATTATGATACGTCTAGAAACAACCTGGAAACCAATAATAAAGCTCTTTTAAATGCTAAACTGAGGGTTATGTATTTTATCCTAGAGACAATAGGTAGTCATTGATAATTCTTGAGCAGAGAAGTACCAGGATCAGACCTGTGCTTTAGAAAGATTATTTGGCAGCTGTATTAACCATGGATTAGAATGTTATGCTCAGGGAGAAACTGAGATAGTATCACACATTAGAGATTAGATATTACTTTATTGATCCAGATATAAGACTAGCCGACTGAATAGGACTAAAGTCACAAAGTATTCAGTGATCCACTGAGGCAAGTCATGGATTTATATAGGTTCCTATAGCTCAGGGAGAAAGAACAGCTGAGAGATATCAGGGGTTCAAAAGAAACTATTAATTCAATTCTGACAGGTGGGGAGTAAGGGGAAGAAGAGTACTAAAGTTATAAATTCAAGTAGGAAGTAAAAGCTGCTGGAGAAGCTGGGACAGTGAGTCTGGGTCGTTTAGATAAGAGGTATGTCGAGGCTGGCCATTTGGAAGTTTTATGATTCCACTGGAATGTGAGTCCAATTATTTCTGAAGGTTAGGAAGTGGGGACTGCTATTCTGGGGCAGAATTAAGGGAAGTTTTGTACATGGGAACTGTAGTATTAAGGGAAATAGGGCAATTTAGGGAAACTGATACATGTGGCACAACAAGAAAAGGGAGAGATTGGAAGCAAGCAGTTAGATTAATTAAAGATTGATGTAATGGTGTAGGTGATGAATACCTTAACTAGGATGGTAATCATGTGACAGGAAAGGAAAGAGACAGATAAATATATATACATATATATATGAGAGATATTGTTGAGATAGAAGGATTAAAACTTGGGAAATGATTATGAAAGGTAAGAAGGAAGAATCAAAGGTAACTAAAGTTAAAAGTCTGGGTGACCCCAAGAATGGTAGTGCTCTACAAAGGGGGAAGCTGTCTAAAACAAGACACATTTAAGAAACCCTGGGGCTCACAAGAACTCAGAGTTTCATTAGAATTATCTTTGACTTTTCCTTCTTCCCTTTAAAATCAGTTACCATATTCTGTTTGGATTATTATGAGTTCTAATTTTGGACATGCTAAGTTTGAGATTTTTTATGGGACATCAAGTAATGTTAGATTATGGTTTAGAGGAGAAATCAAGGATTAAATATGTAGATTTGAAATCATTTATGTAGAGATTATTGAAGCCATAGGGACCAAAGAGAACACTAGAAAAGAGAGTACATTAAGAGAAAAAAAAAGAAATATCCACAGGTAAAGAGCAGGAGATAGATTGAGCCAATTTCAGCCAAGATAGAACACTGAATTCAATCTTATAAGATAAAATGTAATACAAATATGTGTAAAGTCCCACCCTCAGGTTTTAAAAATCAATTCTGAATACAGGATGGTGGAGACATGGCTTACAAAAATGTTCATTTTTAAGACACAATGGTTTTAGTTGACATTTCACTCATGAGTCAACAATGAGATATCAACAAGCATTTATTAAGAACAGCTAATGTTAGCTGAAGCTGCATTAATAGAACTAAATTTCCCATATCAAGAAAAACAATAGTTCCAATTTAGTCCACCTTGGTCAGATCACATTTGAAAGATTAAAGAAACTGTTTGGTCTGGAGAAAGGATACTATAGAGAAAACCAAGACCTAAGGCTCAAATGTCAAATAAACCTGTAGTCTGTTTTTGTAGAAGCCCACAGAGCTAAGTCTTTACATTTTAAAATAAAATAAACATGTAAAAACCATTCTTAGCTGCAAGGGTATATATAAAAATGGGCAATTACTTACCCTCCTGTTCTAAGGAGCAGAAAAAGCATAAACCTACTAATGAAATAAAAAACTCGGACCCTATCCACAGAAAAAGAATTAGACTTACTCTACTTAGCACTGACAATTCAATTCAAAGTTATTAAGTGTCTACTAAATATAAGACATAGGATACAAACTAAAAAAAAAAAATCTCCTGCCTTCAAGGAGCTTATATTATTATACAAGAGGATTAAAACATGAATTCAGATAAATTCAAAGTAGTCTGAGGAGGAGAGAATATTAAGGGGGGGTTAGGATAAGGCAAAGCTCAGAGCAAAAATTGATAGTATATATAAAACATATATAAAACTTAGCAAAATAATGTAGATGGTAATAAAGGTGTGAATGAAGCATGAATTGTAGGCACAAAAGACAAGCAAAGGAAAAAAAACAGAAAGCTGGAATAGACTGATTTAGCTGAAATATAAAGTGAATGATGTAAAGTGATATGAAATAAGTTTGAAAAGGTGGGTAAAAATCACATAGTAGAATGCCTTAAAAGCTAAATTAAGAAGCTTGCATTTGAACTTAGAAGTAACAGGGAGTCACCAAAAGTTGTGGGGCATGTGGAATGATATGTTCAGATAAGAATGTTAGGAAAATTATGTTAACAGCTATGTAGAAAATGGACTGAAGAGAGGAAGAAGCTTGGAAGTAAAAATCCTAATTAGGATGTCACAGTAGACCTAGAGAGGTAACATGGGCCTATATTATGTTGGCTGGCCAAGTATCTGAAGGGGATTTTGAATGCTGTGAAAGTAAGATCAACAGAACTTGGCAACTGATAAAAACAACTGCATGAAAAATAGAGAAGTTAAAAATGACTCCAAGGATGGGATCTTGAGTGACTGGGAAGATTGTGGTGTACTCCACAGAAATAAGAAAGTTAGGAGAAGGGTTAAGAATGGAAAATGAGATTTATTTTAGGAAATGCTGAGCTTGAAATGCTGATGAAACATCCAGATAACCATACAAAGCTGATATTCAAGAGAAAAATTCAGATTTAATTTGATATGAGACTCACTAAGAGAAAGAATACAAAAAGAGGAAAATCTAGGACCAAACTTTGGGTAATATATGTTTACAATATGAATAGCAGATTATGTTGCGGCAAGAGTCAGAGAAATGATTATACAAATAGAAGAATCAAGACAGAGCCATGCCAAAAAAAGTCAAGGGAAATCAGGATAACCAAAAGATGGTTCTATAGTGACATAATAAAAAATTAAAAAAAAAAAAATTAAGGAGAATGAAAACAAAAAAAAGGCAAGGTCATCTTCTAATACTTAAGAAATCTTTGATTATCTTGGGGGGGCGTGGAGTTTTTAGTAAGCTGACAATATCAGAAGCTAAACTGAAAGTAAAAGACAAATTCCTTAATAACAGGAACTCTCAATCACCTGTGCCTTTCACATAGTAGGAATTTAATAGATGCTAACTGCAAGGAGTTGAAATAAGTGGATAGTGAAGAAATAGAAGCACTGAGTGATAGCAGATAGCCTTCTTGCCAGTTGTTTCGGGACAATGAAAGGGAAAAGAGTCAAAAGCCAATGAAGATGACAAGGGCAAATAAAGATGAAAAAGATTCAACAGTGAAGCAAGCTCCTAGAGAGCATAGATTAAAGGAAACAGCTGAGGGGTTAGACCTTGGCAAGAAGACCCACATCTTCAGAGGAATGGAGTCTAGAGAAAAGAAAGAATGGTGAGGAAAGTGTTTGAGATATAGGATATGGAGAAGTCACTGATAACCATGATTTTTCTCAGTATCTTAGGAAAAGGTTGAAAATTGGCCGTTTGGATGGGGTTAGGAAAAGAAACCAAGAATTTCAGGTTAGGAGTCAGTATATAAATAATTGATTAACAATAGAACTAAAGCCATAAAGGAAGTAAAGTCAGAACATGAGTGATAGACTTAGAGAAAAGAGGACCTTTGTAAAAGCCATGGTGAAGTCAAAGAATAGGTACAGGAGTGAGAAAAGAGAAATCAAAGGATGAGAGATTATCATTAGATAGAAGTAATTCAAGGTTCTGGATCTTAAACATAGCCAATAATGAAATCTGTCTAATGTATGACCAACTTTTTGGCTGAGATATAGTGAAGAAATGCTAAAGAAATTGAAGATATTGATAAACTGGGAGGCCAGGCTATTCAAAAACCAATGCTACTAAGAACTAGCATTTTGAAGTTGACAAAGTGCTTTACAGAAAGTTGAAAATAACTCAGTGCAGTTTAATCTATATATACACACATATAACTAACATAACACACATAAGGAACATATTAAATATGTCACCTCAACATGTATAATAAAGCTATGATTTAAAAAACAAAAATTGTGATTATCCTGCAGAACAAGGACTAAAATGTAGATGTTACACGTTGTAATTTCAAGTAATCACAGGAATTTCCCAACCAAAGTGACCAATAATTGGTTAACTCATTGTTCAATGAACAATGGCCAGGATGGTCTTATATATGGAATTTCTCTATCAAGCAGAAGATTGGGACTTCTATGGTCCCTTCTAAACGTAAATTTTGAGTTCAGAATCTCCAAAGTGAAGAGATCAACCTCTACCCCAAGATATTTACTTTGAGACAAATGAATTGAAAATTAAGTTACTTCTCCATGAGATCTGTTCTACATTCTCGAGTGTTTTGTTCTTTCCCTGGCAATCTCCACTCAACTACAGTGGGTTTCTCCCGATCACTGAACTCCTAATTGAAAGATTTTGCTTCTGGCTAAGAATAGCCGGACAGTTTAGTAAGGAAAAAGAACTAGAAAGGACTTCACAGGGAGACAAGGCAGTGAGAATTTTAAGTAGAAACTGAGATGATCAAAGTTCTAATCCAACTAAAAACCACTTCTTTTTTTCCCTCCAATTTGCTTTCTTCTAAGGAACGTTGGCTTTCTTTTCCTTCCAGCTAGGAGCCTAGTGTCACCTTACACTTCTAGCTCAAGCGAGCTAGAAAGCGACCTGCCCTGAGACAAACTTCCAAGGGAGGCACCAGCACTCCTCCCTGGCAGGAGCTCAGAGATCGGTCCTCTGGGCTTGCGAGCGCACGATTCACAGCGGACACAAAATGGTCGGGCCCCGGCTTTCTCCAGGGTGGGCTCGGGGCCCTGCAGCCCCCAGCCGAGCTGTCGGCCAGGCTCGCCAGCCTTGCGCTGCCTGCACACAGCAGAGACTCCCTCCCATTCCGGCTTCGGATGATGACGGATCATTTCCCCCGGCACAAGCTCACTCCCATCTCGGGGAAGAGAAGCGCTGCCAAAAGGGCCCGAGCATGGCACCGCTGCCTTTCCCCCTGGGGAGCCGGCAGGGCCTAGAAGGCGCGGTCCAGCCTCGGGGCCAGAGGGCTCCGGGAACGTCTCCTGCACACAGACTTCACGGGTGCACCCACGGGATCCACGGGGGACGGCGTGGGCGTGGGGGGAAGCTGGGAGGATGGAGAGAGGGCGTCTCTTCCCACTTCCTCAGGGTTCCAGCTGCTGCAGCCCCCGCCCCGACTCCGATGTGATCACACACAATCCATCAGAAGAGCTCCAATCCCGAGGGGGGGGGGCCCTCCCCTCCCTGCCCCGCACCTTCGTCCAGTAGGGGTCTTCAGGAGAGAGGAAGTCATGCCCCCCCATCCCCGCCTCGGGGGACCGTCACTCGTCCGGCTCGAGCCCCCACCCCGGAGCCACGAGGGGGAGAAGGGGTCCCGAGGCTACGCCTCCAGCGAGAACCCCTTTCTTTTGGGGGGGGCTCAGAGGAGGAGGCCTTCCTTCCATCCACCCCCGGGAGAAGAGAGTGAGGAGGCCAAGGCAGAATGCGGCCCCCAGGACCCAGATACCCCGGGGGTGGGCTCCGAAACTGAGGCCACGCCCCCGGCTGGGCCCGCGCGCACCTGGGCCGCTGCCCCCCTCCCTCCCCCAGCGACCCTCCACGCGCAGGGCCGTCCAGTATAGGGGAAAAGGGGCGCCGCGCGCCTGCGAGCAGACTCACCGGGTCGGACGGCTGGGCGGCCACTCGTGCTCCTGCTCCTGCTCCGGTCCGGCCCGGAGGGAGGCGGCGGGGCTCGGCAGGGCTCCCGGGGGCGGCTTCCCTCCCCTCCGCCCGCCCGGCCGCCACTCAATGCCGCCGCCCCACCCGCGACTCCCGGCCCCGCTGAAGCGGCCTCGCAGCCATGGCCCTAACAGGAAGGGACCGGGAAAGGGGCCGGGACCGGGAGTCGGAGGGAGAGAAAGGAAAGCAGGCGGCGGCGGCGGCAGCAGCCACGGCCACGACTGGGCTCCCTGCTTCGGGATCTGGGCTGTCAGTCAGCGCCGCTTACAGCTAGGGCCGCCAAGCTCCCGTCAGCCGCCGGAGTTGTAAGGAGCCTCCTCATTGGTCCATTGAGAGCCCGATGCTGGTTGGCCGGGGCGCCCGCCAGGTTCCTTAGGGGAATCGCCCGAGAGCGCGGGCCCTGCCACTGGGGGGCGCTCGAAGCCATAGACATTGATGGGAGGGGTTTAGGTGCGGGCGCAAGCGCAGGCGCCGTCGTTGTCCCACCAAGCAGTGAATGGAACCCAGTATTTGAAGTCGGAAAAACAAAGATCTGATTCTAATCTCATCTCTGGCGCATTCTAGCTGTGTGACCCGGGGCAAAACACTTAATCTCTCTGAGCCTCTGTCCCCGCGCATTTAGGATTGTTTTAAGGGTACAGAAAACTCTGTAAACCTTATGGGGCTGCATAAAGGTCTGGGGGCTGCCAGGGCTTTCCAGAAGGATCCCCCACAGAGCTATGCAACCCCCTAAGAGAAACACCCTATTGCTATTATTCAGGACAATCCGCTCTTTTCTTTTCTTTCATTCTTTTTTTAACTGAACCGCTGATTTCACTGGTCTTAAGAACTCCCAGTTAGGAAAATTCCTCTGCTAACGTAGACTGGCACCTGCTCCACAACTTGCACTCTGACAAGGTTTTCTGGGCACATTTAAGGGTTTAAGTGACTTGCCCAAAATTACACAGCCAGTTGGTGTCAGAGCCGGTGTCAGAAACCCTACACCTGGGCTGTCTCTCTTAGTAGTGTAGGATTACATCAAAAAATTGGTGACAGATAAGGCACTGCGCAGTATTTCACCTCTGAATACTCAATGCCCATCACACATGACAATACAAAGCTTGATCAATATTTGTTCATTTGAATAGTAAATTCTAAATGATTTATAAGTCCTCCCAAAGTGATACGAATCTTGTGGGTCCTGAAGAAATAAGAAACAAATCGATGGCCCAAAAAAAAGGCTTTTTGGGGGAACCTCCCTTGCTAGCAGTCATTCCTATTCTGTTTGTTCCAGCCCGTTTATTGACAGATGGAGTGTGTTCCAGCAAACCACATTCCTGGCAGTTTGAATGGTCCCTCTCCTCTGACACGCCCAGTGCCTGACTCTGACCACATACCGCCGAGCTGGGGGCCAGGAGGGAAGTGGTCAGTGACAGTAACCTCATTTTCACAGTGGGGAGGCAAGGAGGAGGAAGTTGTGACCCCGAGAAATGACAAAGAACAACTCTGTGGTACTACCCGCCACCACAACCTCCTCTCCTCCCCAGATTGCTGATCAAGTCGGCTGGCTAAAGTCACCCTGTGGGTGAGATGGTGGGCTGAGGGGAGGCCACTTACTTACACTATCCCCCAAAGGGCAAACAGCCCTGATCCTGTTTATCCTTATGGGGAAGAAAGTTCCCCAATTAGAGTGGGCAGGATCTGTGTGTCTCTGGAGTTGGCTACCGAGCCCAGGCCCAGAGCCAGTACCAGGGCTCAAGCTCCCAGCAACAGAAGGTGTAAAAACAAGCATGGATCAGGCTCGCTCTCTGTGCCAGAATTATTGAAGCAAAAACTGTAGTTTCAGTGCCGGAGGCCACAGGCCTGAGGGGAGTCTGATAACTGCTAAATGAGGGCTAGGTAATAATCAGGTAGGTGGTTCCCAGATCTCAGAAGAGAGACAGTGGGGGAGGATTGCCACCACCCCCACAGGCTCCCATGTCTAGCATCTGTGGTTCCCATGTTATTAGACTCAGAAATACTAGATAAGACAAATGGGAACAAAAAATAAAAAGCTCAAAAAAAATGCTGTACTTATCACGGAAGATGATATTACATATGTGTTATACAATAAGGTGAGTGTGTGATATCTATGTATTACACGTGTAACATGTATATTCTGAACAGTACCTGGTATGTGCTATAAATGCAGGATGTTCTCTGACCAAATGGAACAGTAGCCAGAAGACCTAAATACAAGTCTATCTCTGACATACTGGCTGTGTGATCACGTTTCCTCTCCAAGATCTAGGCAACAACTCTCCAAGATTATAAATTGCAAGTGTGTGTTACTTTCTAAATAATGGCATATGACATGAGTATGTGATGTATACACAGAGTGTGTGCTCTCTGAAAAAAGCTGTCACACCAACATTTTAGAGGGAACTGGGAACCTTTCCACAAACCTTCTCCGACTAATTAACACTTCTCTTCCCCTCTAACTCATCCTCTAAAATATCTCCCAGCTTCCCATTCTACTATATCAATTTTTTATTTTTTATTTATTATTTATTAAGTATTTATTAAAAGCATAATTAACATGTAGTGGATATCCTGCTATCTAGGGGAAGGGTGGGAACTGGGGGTAAAATTTGTAACAAAAAGCTTTGTAAAGATCAATGCTGAGGAACTACCCATACATATGTTATGCAAATCAAAAAAATCTAAAAAAAAAAAGAAAAAAAAGAGAGAAAGTATTTATTAAAAGCTACTATGTTCCAGGCACTGAGAATACAACAATCTCTGCCCTCAAAGAGCATCCTCCTGGAGGAGACATGTGCAAGAATATACAAAATAAAACAATGGACATTTATAAAAGGCTTTAAGGTTTATTACATAAACACCCTTGATCCTCACAACTTTTTGATGTTAATGTAATAGTGTTTTCCATTCTATAGTTAAGGATACTGAATTTTAGTTCCTTGCCCAAGATCACACAATTAGTGTGTGTCTGGGAAAGCATTTAAACCTGGATCATGCTGCCTTCAAGCATTCAATCCACTATATTCCATGCCCACCTGAGTCACAAAACTCCTTCCAAATTTTTTCCACTATAAAAAAATCTGATCTCCAATTCACCTCAGCCTCTACTCTTATCAGTCCCTATTTCCTCAATCTCAGCTTTATCATTATTAACAAAGCCCTCTTCATCTTCCATCTTTTCTTCCTATACTCCACCCACTTCCTGGAATTAGCTAAAATCTATCTAGCCTCTAGACTTTGTATTTTTAGATTTATAATCTAATACAAAAAAATTAATTAATCCCTTATTCAATTCAATCCAATTCAACAAGCTTATTATGTATAAGGCCCTGTGCTATTTTATTTCTCTGTGAACTAATAGAATATGAGCTCCTTAAGGATAGGAAAGATCTCACTTTTGTATTTGTATCTCCAATGCTTGGCACATAGTGGCACTTAATAAATGCTTGCTTGCTTGAATGATTCATTGATATCATTCCTCTGATCATAATGCTAGGTACTGAAACCAAAGAAATTTCCCAAAACAAAAATGAAATAGTTGACATTATATCATGAGGCTATTACACATTTCATAGGTAACTATAGATTATATACAAAATATAATGGGGGTTGGCAGAGAACACATAACTGGGAGAATAAAGAAATCTTAAAGGAAATATCACGGAGCTCAATCAAACAATAAACACTTATTATGTATCTACTATATACCAGGCACTATGTTAAGTGCTAGGGATACAAAAGGGACAAAAAAGCTTATAATCTAATGAGGGAGACAACATGCAAATATATACAAAGCAAAGATAAATGTATAGGATAAATAGGAAATAATTTTTAAAGGGAAAGCACCAAGAGGGGGTAGGGAATATTTCTACAGGTCAGATTTTAGTTGGGACTTGAAGAAAGCCAGAGACATTACTAATTAGAGTAGAAGAGAGAAAGTGTTCTAGGCATGGAAGACAGAGAAAATTTATGGAGCCAAGAGATGGACTATCTTGTTCATAAAACAGGCTGGAGGCCAGTATTACTGATTGGAAGAATATTTGCCAGGGAGTTAAGTAAGAATACTGAAAAGGTAGGAGAGATCTAGGAAATGAAGGACTTTGAATGCCAAACAAAGCATTTTGTATTTGCTCCTGGAGGCAATAAACACTAGAGTGTATTAAGCCAGACCCTTTTAAGTAGCATTTTAGGAATTTCATGGGGCTGAATGGAAAATGGGTTGGAGTAGGGAGAAAAACTTGTAGAAAGGCAGACCCATAAGCAGGCTGTTGCAATAATCCAATTGTGAGATGATGAGGGCTTGTACCAGGATGTTTCTGTCAGAGGAGAGAAGGGGTTGTATTGGAGAGATTGACAGGCTCTACAAACATCTCTGGATGAGAGATAATAAGGAGTCCAGGATGACCTATAGATTTCAAGCCTGGGGGACTGGAAGGAAGGAGACATGCCCTATCATAATGGGAAAGTCTAAGATGAAGAAGGTTTAGGGGTAAAAATAATGAGTTCTGTTTTGAACATATTGAGTTTAAGATGTCTACTTTGAGATGTCTGAAAGGTACTAGGGATTCCAAAAGGCAAAGGTAAGGGCAGGGAGAGAGCATTCCAGGCAGCCTATGCAAAAGCCTTAGGGTGAAAGATGGAATGTTGTATATGGAGAAAAGTAAGTAGTCAAGTTTTTCTATAGCCCAGACTGCATAATGGGAAATAAATGTGGAACTGGTCTGGAAAGATAGACCAAAGCCAAATCGTGAGATTCTTTAAGAAAACAGATGATGAAAGTGAATAATCCAGGATTGGAGTCTGGAAAGGGAGAAGAACAACAGGCCAAGAAATTCAAAGATCATAAATGATTTTAAATTGAATTGTTAACTAAAGATTTGAAGTTTTCCGGGGAGGAAGGCAATGCCAGAACAGAGGTAGTGCCCTGGGAATGTAGGGAGGGGTGGAGTGACTAGAAAATGGGTGTATAAGGGCTGAAGCACAAGGGAGAGCAGGAAGGTCACAAGATCAGACACAGAATTATGTATTGTGGAAGTGGAAACCTTGGGGGATGATGACACAATAAAAGATATGCCCTTCCTTGTGCATGACCAATTTGGAGTGAAGGTGCAAAGCATAAGAATTAAGAAGGTGACTAAACCAGGAAGCAAAGGTCTTTAAGAAGATTTCAATGTGTAAATTGAGATTCCCAAGTAGAAAGGCAGGATTTGAAGTAGAAAGATAAACAGAAAGTGGGTCAGGTACTAAATTCCTTGAGGAGGAAAAACCACCAGGGGCTGATAGATAATAGTATTATCCCCTTACTAGATGGTGAGCTTCCTCAGCTAAGGAAATTATTTTAGGAAACTGTTTTGTAACCCTTCAAATTCCACATAATTGTATTATTACCATTATTCTTCATGTGTCCTGAAGTGCCCAGTGTCTATTGAATGAATGAGTGGATGGATAAATGGATTTTAGTTGTACATAGAGCATGTGATATTTGTGTGCTACAGCTAGTGTATTCATTCCATATTGTCAATCAGCTGACTGCTCAAAGCACTGTGCTCTTTGCACAGTACACACAGTACAAAAATGAAAAACAAAATTTGAATAGAGAAGATACAATGTATATGAATAACTATGATACAAGGTAGAATGTGAGAAATCAGGACAAAGGGGGAAAAAATCTAGGCAAAGGAGATACACAGACCAAGGGCTCCTAGAAAATTAAAAGAATGATTACTTACCCCTTGCTGGTAATTGGAGAAGATTTGGAGGAAGAGGTGACCTTCCTACTTTTCCAGCCTTCTCAGATCTTACTCCCTGACAAGTGGCACTGGCCTCATGGCTGTCTCATGAACAAGACCCTCCATCTCTTAGTTCCAGGGCACTTTCTCTGGTTGCTCCCCATGCCTATAATACTTTCCCTCTTCTACTCTGACTACTGGCCCCACTAGCTTCTTTTAAGTCCCACTTTCTAAAGGAAGCCTTTCCCATCCCTTTTTAATTCTGATGCCTTTCCTCTGTTCATTATTTCCTACTTATCCTGTACATAGCTTGCTTTGTATTTGCTTTTTACATGCCCCCCCCCTTTAGATTGTAAACTCCTTGAGGGCAGGGACTATATTTTGCCTTTTTCTCCATCCCAACACTCAGTACAGTACCTGGTACATAATAGGTACCTATTATGTACTTACTAAATGTTTATTTTGATTGGTCACTAAAACTTCAAGGAACAGGGGAATTTTTATATATAAAGATGAATAAATCAACCAATCAATTAAAAACCATAAGTGCTACCTAATTCCTAAAGGTACTTTTTAATTAAGTACCATTTTAAGTACTAAAGATAAAAGTCCAAAGAATGAAACAATACTACTCACAAGAAGCTGACATTTAAAGAGAAGACAATCCCTAGATAATATATATAGCATGAAAGATACTCTCCATATATGGTTGAGGGGATGGCCTACATGCATACATTGAGATGGGAACATGCAGGACAAGATCAGTCCAGTTTGACTGGAAAATACTGTGGGTAAAAGAATGTAGTATGAAATAATGTTGGCAAGGTAGGTTAAAGCCAAGCTAGGGAGGACTGTGGATGCCAGCCTAAAGGTTTGTAGTTTATCTTATAAATAGCAGTGAGCCACTAAAATGCTGTTTTTGAACAGGGGGAATGACATGTTCTGACCTGTGCGTTGAAAAGATCATTTTGGCAGCTATTAAAAAGTGGATTAGAAATGACCAGGACAAGAGGCAGGGAAATCAGTTCAAAGATTATTACAATAGAATAAGCAATAGGTGATAAGGACCTGAACTAGGGTGAAGTAGAGAAGAGAGAAGAAATACTGTGAAAATAGAATTAATAAGATTTATCATTTGATTGAGGGGAAAGGAAACAGTGGAAGGTCATGTCAAGTTTTGAGTGAAGATGCCTGTATGAATGGCAGCTAGCACTATTAACAGAATTAGGAAAGCTGGGAATAGAGGCAGGTTCAGGAAGGAAGCTGAGGAGTTCTGTTCTGAATATGTTACAATTAGAAGTCTACTGGGTACCCAGATGAAGATGTCTTACCGGCAGCTACATATTCAAAACTTAAAGGAGAGAATGGGGATGGATGTGGATTTTTGATTCATCTCCATAGAGATGTTAATTAAAACCATGAGATTATGTCTTTCCACTCTTGGGGTAGTCAGAGACTGTATCGTTTCTTAAACAATCTAAAGAACTTCACTGTGAAAAGCAAAAAAAAGAAACTGAAGAAACAGGTGGTTGGAGTGTAGAATCCACAAAGGCAAAAGGAAAAGACTACTGAAAATTTGTAGCTAAGAAATTTGAGGTTGTTCTTGAAAAAGAGGGTTCATGATTTTCTGGGAAAAAAATCTGCTGGAACCCCTTCCCTGCCAAAAAGCACATCAACTAATAATTTCTTGACTTGACAGTCATTTCTTCCTTCAAGAAGTCAAGAAAACAATGATGGGCAATTCTGATGAGCATGGCTCTCATCAACAATGAGATGATTCAGGCCAATTCCAATGATCTTGTGATGGAGAGAGTCATCTGCACCCAGAGAAAGAATTGTGGGAACTGAGTGTGGACCACAACATAGTATTTTCACTTTTTGTTGTTGTTTGCTTGCATTTTGTTTTCTTTCTCATCGTTTTTCCTTTTTGATTTGATTTTTCTTGTACAGCAAGATAATTGTGAAAATATATACAGAAGAATCACACATATTTAACATATATTGGATTACTTGCCATGTAGGAGAAGGGGTGAGGGAAAGAAGGAAAAAAAATTAGAACACAAGGTTTTGTAAGGGTGAATACTGAAAATTATTCATGTGTATCTTTTGAAAATAAAAAGCTTTAGTTTAAAAAAAATGATGCAAAATCTATTCTGGATCTGATTCTTCCCAGCATGAAGAAACTCGTTGCCTGGGTGAAAAGAATCTAGGAATTTTTGCACCCGAGACAAACCACACCAAGGACACATGACATTTAAAAGCACCTTCAATTGGGGTGATGGAAGGGGTGGACACCTACTCTATGGGAAAAGACATAGATAACAAAATATTAAGGCTACTACTGGGGAAGCTGTCTCTCTTCCCCCCCCACCCCTCACTCCTCACCTCACCCCCGTGGAAGAAGACTATTAAATAGCTTTCTAGTTAAACTATCCTTAGCATTTAATTATCAAGAATAACTAGATGCTTCTTTGTATTTTGTACCTAAGAATCCTGACTTATGAGAGTTAGGGGGAATAGTAATTTCTTTTGTAAATATAGGTGCTTTTCTGGGGGGAGACTGAAAAGGGCTTGAAACCAAAGCCATCCCCAAATAATGCCCTCTGAAAGGAATCTTAGGAATCCTTGTTTATACTTAGACTTACTAGCTGGTAATCCTGGGCAAGTCACTTAACCTGGTTTGCCTCAGTTTCCTCATCTGTAAATTGTAAAATACTCTAGTATTTTTACCAAGAAAACCCGAAATGGGATCATGGAGAATGCCAGATGAATGAACAATAGCAAACTCTACCAAGGAAAATAACATGGGAATTGGAAAGGGCAGAACAAATAAATATCAATAGGAACTTGATAGCTAAAATAAACAAGGTGATACTCCTTCAGCTTCTCTAGGTGTCTGTAACACTGTTCCTTGTTGTTCCCTTCCTCATAGTCCTAACTACTCCTCTCTAACCTTCTTTGCTTAGTTATCCTGCCCCATAATTGACAAGATTCACCAAGACTGTCCCAAGCTCTCTTGGACACTTTCTCACTTAATCTCATCAACTTGCGAGGATTAACTTTTTTTCCTTATATAGATAAATGTCATATCTATATATCCAGTCCTGGTGTCTCTAGGAATGAACAGGACACATGTAAAAGTGCCCTTTTTGCTTCTGAGTATATGTGCCTGACTGGGTGCTGAGGGAGCTTGGAACTTTCAATTGACAAGGCAGTCCCTTTGTTGGCCACTGAACAGGAAAAGCTGATGACTCAGCAGGTAACCAAAGGGGAATGACCTTAACTTTGGTGCTCTCTTTCCTGTTTTAGATCTTGTCAGGATTGTTTTGAGTTGCTGTTCTACAAGTATAGGGAGATAGGAGCTTGCCCTTTTGCCTACTCTAGCTACCATGTGGCCCTGAGTACATGGCAGCTAAAGTACATCTTGTCACAAATCTGAGTCTATGTTTTAGGCTGCTTCTTTTGTGTTTGTTCTTTTTTTTCCACATGTAAATAAAATGTATATTTATATATCTGTCTGTAAATAGATGTGTCCAGACTTGAAGCTGACTGTATAAACTCAAGAGGTCATAGATGCCTTGGGTCAAAGCTTGGTGGGGAAAACTTTTTAACCTAGAGAAGATTACCTGGCTACTATTCCTGTCTTCTGAAGATGATCACCAATAAAAAGATGCCCCAAAACATGAACCAAGGGTTCTTTAAATGCAGAGAAAAAATGTAAAATGTTTAATTAGAAGTCCCAATGATTGCCTTAGGTGTTTTTTAGGGTTCAGATTTAACTATTAGCTTCCCAAGGAGTATAACAGTAGTTATAAATTAAGTTACTGAATTCTTTTTTAGTTGCACTGCAATGTGCTGCCTTTTGTGACCTTCAGCATTTATTCTGTGTGAAGAAAATAAATACCTATCCCTATATCTGATTTATATTTTACACTGATTAATTTTTTACTTTCTACTTTGATAAGACTCCAGGAATGAGCTACAACCTAAGATTTAAAGAATTTATCCCCACAGTGAAGAGAAGTGGGGGCAGCAGGGAGATTGAAAAGTTAAAGCATGTTGGGAAAAAAGAGCTTAACCTCTCACATGACAGATTAGGATTCCCAATGTATCTAAACCCAGAGCAGAGAGACAGGAAAATGGAATGATAATAGTACCTCAGACCCCTAGAGCTAGCAGTATTTCCTTATTAATAGATTAATCTTTCTCATGAGCTCTAGTCGTAAGTCACCAAATGCATACAACATAAATGTGTCAGGTGTCAGGAATACCTGAGTTCAAATTCATCCTCAGACACTTATAAACTGTATGACCTTCAGCAAGTCATTTATCTCTATCTACCTGAATTTCCTCTGTAAAATGAGGTTATAATAATAGCATCTACTTCAAGGTCTATAAGGGTAAAATGAGATAATATTTATGATCTGCTTTGTAAACCTTAAAAATACCATATAAATGCTAGTTATAATTATTATTGGCATTATGACTAATAATAACTATCTTTCTCCTTTTCCAAATTTCTTTAGTTCTGTCAAAGGTACAATCATCTTTCCAGTCACCCAGATGCACAATCTTGGTATCATCCTTAACTCCCCACACCCATTCATTTTTTAATCCAATCATTTATCAAATGCTACTGTTTCAATCACCATACTTCTTACATCTGTGCCCTTACACTAGTCAGACTCTTGCTTGATTTATTGTAGTAAACTCCTTTTTAGCTTCCCTGCCTTGAATCTTTCTCCTCTTCAACCCATTCTTCACATTTTTTCTAAGTGATTTTTCTAAAGCCCATGTCTGATCATATCACTCTCCTATTGAATAAATATATCAGTGGTTCCCTATAACTTTAGAGCTCAAATATTAACATCTATATTTGGTATTTAAACTACTTTACATCCTGGTCCCAATGCACCTTTCCAACCTTGTATATTACTTCCTTTAATCTATTCTACAATTCAACCCAAACGACCTTTCTCTTCCTCACATATCTTCATGCATTTGTACTGTTGTCCAAAATTAAGACACTTCCTACCTCTTAGTTTTCTTCAAAATTCAGCTTAAATGATATATTCTACACAAGTCTTTCTAGATACTAAGGCTATCTTCACCCCCAAATTACTTTTTATACATTTTGTATTTAGCTTTCATTTTTTTATAATAACTTTTTAGTTTTCAAAATAATGCAAAGTAGTTTAACATTCATCCTTGCAAAACCCTGTGAACCAAATTTTTCTCCCTCCCCCCAACTCCCCTTCCCCTGGACAGCAAATAATCCAATATAGGTTAAACATATGCAATTCTTTTACATATTTCTACATTTATCATGCTATACAAGAAAAATCAGATCAAAAGGGGGGAAATGAGAAAAAAAATAAGCACACAAACAACAATAAATGTGAAAATACTATGTTGTGATCCACATTCAGTCCCCATAGTCTTTCTTCTCTCTGGATGCAGATGGCTATCCATCACAAGTCTATTGGAATTGCCTGAATGTATGTAGCTTCTATATGCATACACACAGTCTATGTTTCACTTTTTGCTTTGTATCCCTAATATCTAGTATAGTGTCTTGAATAACTCTTTAAATTCTAACACCTTTACTCTATTGCTTCTTTTCTACTGTATACAGGATATCTATGTCTCTCTCATTAGATTGTAAGCTAAACAAGACAGCAGCCCAATAGCTTCCCCCAGAAGGGAACTGGGGTATTATCACGACCTTCCTTGATATTTCATTGAGTCCCTCTTTTCTATGGTTCTAAACCATTTCCCAAAGATTTTTACCATAGTTTAGAGTCCCCATACTAAATATAATTTGGCAAACTGCCAAACCATCAATCCTCTTCCTACCAGACACCAATATGAATAACTTACTGACATTGCTCTCTAAGTACTCTTTGAATGACTTGTGCAAAAAATACTCTCCTTTCTCCAAAGAACCCACTGCATCAAGAAATCCCCTTCTCTCTCAAGAACACAGAATATTAACCTTTTTTTTATGTCAGAGACAACCTTGGCAGCAGGATGAAATCTATAGATCCTTTCTCAGAGTAATGTATTTAATGCATAAAATATATAGAATTTAAAAAGAAACTAAAGGTTAGTAAAAATTAAAATGTAATTTTTTTTTCCATCAAAGTTCCTAGACACACTGAAATCTATAGACCTACACCCCAGCTTAGGAACACTGAATTAGAAGGTCTATTACCTGAACTCTGGAACTTGAAAATATCTGCCATTGTCTGCTACTTTAAAAATCTTGTCATTACTAATGAATTGTTGGTAGAGTTGTGAAAAGATGCAACCATTCAGGAGAGCAGATGGGAACTCTGCTCAAACTACGCTTATAAAACTGTGCATAACTTCTGACCCAGCAATACCACTAATAGGCCTGTATCCCAGGATTATTAAAAAGGGAAAAAGACCCATAGGTACAAAAATACATATAGTCCTTTTTGTGGTGGCAAAGGGTTAGAAATTGAGGGATGCCCATCAATTGGAGAATGGCTAAATGAGTTGTGGTATAGGAATATAATTGAAGACTATTGTACTAGGAGGAATGATGAGCAGATTTCTGGTTCTCCTTTCACAAAATGACTACTATGGAAATATGTTTAATAGAATTGTACATGAATAGCTTATATCAGATTGCTGTCTTAGGGAAAGGGAAGGAAGAAAAATTTGGAACTCAAAAGTCTTTTAAAAATGAATGTTGAAAAATGTCTTGCAAGGGTTAATGTCAAAGAATTATCCTCGCATATATTTGAAAAATAAGAAGCTTTAATAAAAAAAAGAAGCAATAAATAAATAAATAAAGATAAATGTTAAGGGGAGCTAGGTGGTGCAATGGATAAAGCACTGGCCCTGGAGTCAGGAGGTCCTGAGTTCAAATTTGACCTCACACACTTAACACTTCCTAGCTGTGTGATCCTGGACAAGTTACTTAACCCCAACTGCCTTGCAAAAAAAAGAAAGAAGGTTGGTTGACTTTTATGGAAATGTTTTGCAAAACTTCATATGTGGTTTCTTAATGGTGGATGGGGATAATGGAGAGAAACTAGAACTCAAAAACTTTTAAAAACAAATGTAAAAAAAATGTTTGAAATGTAACTAGAGAAAAATATTAAACAAATACATCATATTGTCATTTATTATTTATAGCCAACATATATGATCCATAACAATTCCTAAGGATTTATGATGAAAAATCTGTCAAGAAATCCACCTAAAAAAGTCACAAAGAGTCTGACATGAATGAAATGACAAAACAAAAAAATTCACCTTCAAGGAAAGGACTAATGAACTCTGAATGCAGATCGAAGCATACTTTTTAAACTTTCTTCATTATTCTTGGTTTCTTTTTAAATCTGCATTTTCTTTTGCAACATGTTAATGTGAAAATTTTTACATGACTGCAAATGTATAATCTATATCAGATTGCTTGTCTTCTCAAGATGGGGGAGAGGAGGAAGGGAATTTGGAATTCAAAATGAAAAAAAGTTTAAGAAAAAAAGTTTACATGTAATTGAGAAAAAATAAAATTAAATGAAAAAGAAATTTAAAACATGCTATGTTCACTTCTTGTTTTTTTTTAATCTTTCCCATAGTTTTTCTGATTTTTCTTTTGCTCTGATTTTTCTCTCCCAACATGATTCATAAAGCAATGTGTATTAAAAATAAATTTACTAGAAAAAAAATAAAAGA
>JAJPUD010002007.1:66147-81571 GCA_023553655.1 Myrmecobius fasciatus
CTTTCAAGTTATACAAAAGTATATATCTACTAAGCCTGCTGTGTGCTTCTACCATAGGCCACTAACCATTGCAGATGAAAGGAAACTGCTATGGCACAGTGTTCCCACCAACAAATCAGGTCTATTCTGCTGTGCCATGGCTTGTGTTTACAAAATCCAAAAGAATACGGAGAGTGAGACAGCTAATCCTGTAGCTTATTTTTATAGATTACAGAGTAAGGCAGTTTTTCTGACATGAGTCAGTTTGTGTTCTCTGAATAGGGGGTCAGTAGCATAACCATTTCCATGGAAAAGTACCCTTCACATGCCTTCAAATAAAGGCCCATGCCATGTAATCTCATGAGGCTGATGGGCAAACTCACCAAATTTACTAGGAAGAATCATCTTGTATAGAGATAATTGAACACATTAAGATTTTAGGGAACATCTAGAAAGAGAGTACATAGAGAGAAGAGGGCCCAGGGGACAACCAAAAGAGAAAGTATAGAGAGAAGTAAAGAGAACCTTCGAGTTTGCCCACTTTGTAGAAGTAAGATGATAATATACTAAAGGAGAATGAGCAAGAATTTTCAGATAGGTAGGAGAGATGAGAGAGAAGTATTTTGGAAAATTCAAGAAAATGAGAAAAGGCCACTGAATTCAGCAGTTGGCAATCTTGGAAGAGAGCAATATGAGTTGAGTGGTAAGTTTGAAATTTAAATTGCAAGGGAATTAGCAGTGAGTGTGAGGAGAGGATGTTTAGCACTGGCCCAGTGCTTCTTGGAAAGGAGCAGAGAAACTACATTAAAAAAAGAGGATCACTCAGGACCAGAGAAAGATGACCAGGATATAGTGGACCTTGGGATCTTGCCAAATACCCATTGGGACCAGATGATGGAAAGGATGTGAACTGAAGAGATCCAAGAGAAAAAGCATTTTAACAATAGTGATTCCAAAGGAGGCAATGCAATGGGAAGACAGAAGGTATGAATTGTGAATGATTAAGGGTTGAAGTTATGAAAGAGTAGTAGTGGAGGGAATATTCATTTGAATAAAAGGAATAACAGGAGCAGTTATTTTCCCCCACTTTTTTTTTAACAGGATAATTAGATTGGTAGATTAAAGGAATGTAATAGATTTTATTTATCTAGATCATAGCAAGACAATTGATACCATCTCTTATTATATTTGTGGAGAAAGTGGACTAGATGAATATAGCTTAGATGGAGTCAAAACTGGTTAAATGGTTGGACCCCAAGAGTGTCATTAATTGTGCTAATCTGGAAGATCGATCACCAATCTGTATCTGGAAGACCACAAGCCAAGAGCTAATGACCTTGAGGAAGAGTAGGCAACCTATATATATATATATATATGTATATATACATATATATAAACCTGAAATCTGAATGTAAGAGCAACAAGCCTTTGGGCTGAGAATATATTGAATGCCATGAACCTCAAGGCAGAGAAGAGAAGTTACAAAGCCATGGTGACAGAGTAGGAGTTGAAAAAAGACAATGGAAAGGAGCTGTAGAATGGAAGTGGAGCTGTAGATAAGAGCATTAGCCCTGAAGTCAGGAGGACCTGAGTTCAAATCTGACCTCAGACACTTAACACTTCCTAGCTGTGTGACCCTGGGCAAGTCACTTAACCCCATAAAAAAAGAATTCTGTATACCAATTCCTTATGGCTCTATGAGCTGGGGGAGAGGGAAGAGAGGTAGAAGAAGCAGAGAACACTGGACGGGATATTCAAAGGTATAACATCTTTAGAAGAATCAATATTTCAGTTAATGTCACAAAACTGGGAGAATATAAGACAAAGAAACAGGATGAAGGGGAGTTTATCAACCACAGAGTAGGAGTTCTAGACACCTATAACTTGAGTGAAGTGATTATAAATCTGCCCAGTGGTCCTTGAATCTGGGGGTACCTTCCTCCCTTCAGTGGTCTTCCAGCTTTCTATCCCTTTACCTTATGGTTTCTCTGCTGACCTAAATATCTTCCAAACAGTACATGGCAGCATATGTGCAGAAGCTGGCTTGAAGATGCTTTCTAGAGCTTATTATTAAGTCTTACTCTTTGGAAATAATAACAATAGATAAAATTTTTTCGGTGTGTAGTAGTAAGTATCAGACTCTGTGCTTTACAAATAATATTGCATTTGATACTCACAATAACCCTAGAAGGCAGGTGCTATGATTATCCCTATTTGACAGTGAGGAAACTGAGGCAAACAGAAATGAAGTGACTTCTTCAGGAATTCAGATATTCCTAATGCCAGGCCCAATACTCTATGCCCTGTGCCACCTGGCTGCCTCCATCAGCAAACTGTACAAATCAAAGCTTTACTTATTATTTGTGGTTGGTCTGGACCTAAGAAAGTGATGAAGAAATTTTAGTAACGCAGAGTTCAAATCAAAAGCTAGTTAAACATTTATCAGCACACCCTTGGGACTGCTTCCCCCTAGGAAGGTGAAATAATAATCAGTACCCATAACAGAGAGGTACAGGTCAACTGTTGTCTATAGTGGATAGAATGCCAGGAAGACCAGAGTTCAAATGTGGCCTCAGATACTTCCTAGTGATGTGACCCTGGACAAGTCATTTAATCCATGTGCCTCAGCTTCTTAAACTACAAAATGAGGATAATGATAGCACTTGATTCACAGGGTTGTGAGGATCAAATGAAATATTTGGAGAGTGCCAGTGCCCAGCACACAGTAGGCCCTTTATAAGTGCTTATTCAGTCCCATCCCCAGGTGAATTTGCCCTAGACCTATGAATTGGATTGTTTTTAGAGGTCCTCACTGAGGGTCTTCAGGGATCCTGGAAGGCCACTTGGGTGTTTCCATAGGTTTCCCATTGAGGGGAAGAGTGGAATAGGCACCCTGTAAGGACCTCCCTGAGATCTGACAAATTTCATCACAGATACCAGGAGCCTAACACATTGAGACAAACCCAGACAGATATCACTACTCCGATAGACCCAAAGAGAAACACTCAGACAAATGGACACAAAGGCCCATTCAGAGAGACAAACAGGCACAAGGGGATTAGTGTGGGCACTGGATAAGGAAGGCAGCATAGTAGAGAGACCCCTGGATTTGGGAGCAGGAGTTGTTCTGCTACTTATTACTTGGAACTGTGTGTCTTTGGGGAGAATCAGCCCTCAACCATAAAAGACGTGAATTAGGCTAAATGACTCCAGGGATCCCTTCTATCCCTGAGCTATTTATACCAGGGAACAAAATAGATAGAAACATAAATGAAGTCAGAAAGGGAGTTGAGCCCCAGCTGGCTGGGCCATTCTCACCAAAGCCCTTCCCTAAGTATAGCAGAAAGCTGGAACCATCACCCCAGTGCCCAAATCAGATCCCACCCCCATCCACAAGCATTCCCCACAAAAACAATCTACCAGGAAGAAACATTCCCCTTCCCTCTTCTCTTCAAGCTTCTAGATTGCCACTGGTCACCTTTCCTTGCCTTTCCCCTGCCCACAAAGCCAGGAATTAAGCCCTGTCCCCTTCCATCCAGGAGTCCTCTACAAACCATGGCTCTGTGGGAGATGAAGCACTGAGTGTTCTTGCTCCTCGTCCCTTCTTCTTTTGTCCCGAAGTTATGAAAGCAAAGGTGATCAGTCTCAAGTAAGGAGTCTTGGGTCAGAGCAGAGCAGAGACCCAAAGTAAAAGATCCTTATATAGTTACCAACTTAGTACAGGGTCCTATGACTTCAATCCCAGGCTACCCTTACAGCTTCCTACTGGTTCTCCCAGATTCCTTTCTCTTTTCTAATCCATTCACTTGCACTGTTGCCAAACTGATGTTCCTAAAGAACTGTGTCCCTGCCCTATTCAAGAAGCTTCAATGGCACCTCCATTTGTCTCTGGCAATTTAAAGCCCTTCACAATCTTAATCCAATCTCTTTTCAGAAGGACTACACATTAATCCCTTTTATGGAATTACACTTCCCAATGAAACGGGCCTCCTTGATGTTCCTTATACATTAAATTCCATCTTGAATTGCCAAGCTCTGGGAGCAGAGAATTCAAAGAAGTTAGAGAGCATGGGCTATCGTCTGGGGGAAAGGAGGCTGATGAATTCTAGGGTGTAATGGAGGGGAGAGTTGATGAGAGTATTCGGATTCAAATCCCAACTCTACTAATTACTTAGTGAAGGATCCCACAGATACAGTAGAGATGACCAAGGAAATCAAGCCCAATCCTCTCATTTTACAATGGGGAAACCAAGGTACAGAAGGACGATTCCATTTGGCCACAGTCACATGGATCTTGAGAACAAAGCACTCTGAACTCAATGTTTCTCCCCCGTATCACCCTGTTTTTCAGTGATTCGGTCAAGGCTCAGTAGTCCAGAACCATCACACATGCACAGCACACGTATCCATGTGCAGATCCACACAGATACATGCATGAACTCCTAGCTAGACACTTGCAAACACAAATGGCCACATGTGGACTTGCCAACAGACATACACAAGCGTGCTGGTTGAGGTTTTAGAATCTCTAGGAGAGCAACTTCAGCCTGTGGGGAAAGACCTTGAGTCCTGAGTCTAAGGAGCTCTCTAAGTACGTCCCATGGGTGGGTGCTTTCATCACCAAGGACAGGAATTCTTTCCATAAGCCCTATTCACCCAGCCCCACAGGCTTCCCAGAATACCATTTTCATCAATTCACCCCACCCACCAAGAATCAACAGTGGTTTCCTGTTGTCTCTCAAGATTCAAAGACCTTATTTAATTTGACCTCCACTCCACTGTTCAATTGATCTTATCTTCATTCCTTCCTTTACTCTTAGTTTCTCTCTCTCTAAAAGAGTAAGAAAACATGGCCTTCTGGTTCAAGAGGCAGAGTAAGGACAGATCAGTCTCTCAGGGATTGGTTCTTGAAGTCGGGAGACCTAGGGAGTAAAAGTGGTGCACCTGAGGAGCAGAGTTCTTTGGGAAATGTCTCCAATTCTTGGAGTGGGAAGGATGGCATTCTCATTCCTGCCCATGAAGAAGAGGTCCAGTAAAGACTTTGGGCCGGCAGTGCCATCTGCTGGGAGCCCTGGGGACTGACCTTCACTCTGGTGAGGAGGGATCCTGGGGACCTTGGCTCCTGGCATGGAAACACATGTATCCTTCCTCCCTCACCCAGCAGTCCCATCCAAGGCTACAGCAGGGGACATCCCCTCACAGGCTCTCAATGCTCCCAAGGACTAAGCCTAAGGCCTTCCCCTTCTAAAAAGTCATGCATTGTGCCCTAATCCCACTGCACCCACAAGGGAAATCAGGTTATAATGGACAGGACTAGGACAATAGCAAACGAGGCAAAAGTAACAATGGGGCCGTCAGTCCGGAGCTTTGCCCTGTGACAGTTAAGGAAGTGCCCTGGCAAGCCTGGGCCTACATTCTGGTCCCTGCCTCAGACAGGAACTCCCAGAAACAGACTGGACTCCAGGATATGAGATCACGCTTATGCAGGACTTTATGCTTTCCATACATGACCTCACTAGGCTGTACCACAAGGACCACGTTGGTATTATGGGTACCTTTTTACAGATAAGGAGACTGAGGCTGAGAGCAAATGAACCAGAGTCACTGGGGGTGCAGGAAAGGCCATGGGAATTCCAGACACTCTGGCAGTGGAGGGGACCAGCTCCCCGATCCTGAAGGAAGCCAGTGATCTAGCCAAGCAGTCGGCAGAGTATGAAGTACTCAGACTTTATTTGCACACCTTGCCCCCTTCCAGTCCCCGTGGTCCCTGCGCCCTGTGCCCCCTACCTCTCCAGAGCCGCTTCTGAGAGAGGCTGGCAGGGGGAGGAGGAGGGGGCGAGGGCAAGCTCCTCACTTCCTCTGGGCCAGGGCCCTGGCCCGCTGAATCTTGTCGGCTGTGGCTCCATCCGAAGGCCCGGTGCAATGGGACAGGACGAGGCTGAGCTCGGCCTCATTCCGATGTTCGATGGCCACCTCCGCAGCCTGCGCCACATCCCTGAGGTGGAGGGAAGGAGGTCGCGTCAGGGCTTTCCCTGAGGCCCCCCGCTCCCCTGGCACAGGCCCTGCGCCCCTTCCGAGGCGTACCCGATGAGGAGGAAAGCCTTGACTTTCTGTTCGGGGCTCACCCGGGCCGCAAACTTCTTGGCTTCGAATTTGTTGCGTCGCTTCATACACACCTCCACGAAGGGCTCGGGGGAAGAAAGGGCAGGAGTCACCAGCAGAAGTCAGGTCTGAGCCCAACCCAGCCCTGCCCCCGACAGGCCCCTTCTTCCCGGACAGGCTGCACCCCCTCGCCCCCTGGGACAGCCCTGATCTGCAGTGGAAAAGGGTCTTCTGGGGCGGGGAGCAGAGGGCCCAGGACTGGAGGCCCCTCCTCACCAGATACCCAATGGGCGACTTCTTGCTCTTGGAAAACTTCTCCAGCTCTTCCCAGTCCTCCCGGTCAGCCAGCGCGGTCAGCTTTAACCACCAGAACCTGAGGAAGGGGGCGGGAAGGTGAGAGGACGGCCCAGGATCTGGAGGAGCGTCTGCTGCCCGCCTGGCCCAGGCCCAGCCGTGCCTTTTGTCGGGGATTCGGAAGTCCCGGGCCAGCTGCTCGGCGCGCTTGTTGTTGCCCCCGAGGAGGAGGGAAGTCACCGTGTCGTGCAAGGACAGGTCCAGGAAGTGCCCCCCCAGCTCGTCCTCCAGCCGCCGCTGCAGCCGCAGAAGCCGCATCTGCTCCTCCGTGGCCTGGGGAGGGCGGGAGGAGAAGTAAGGGGTGTGGAGGGATGGGGGAGAGACTACCCAGAGAGGGAAGCCCGGATCCCCCCGGGCAGAGCCCACTCTGGGGGCGCCGATGTCTGCAGTGCAAGCCCCTCATCTTAAAGGGGAGGAAACGAGGCTCCAGAGGAAGACCTGGCACGGCCAGGGCTGGAAGCCGACTTCCTGACCCTGGGGTGAGGGGGGACGGGAACACCCACCTTTGCGGCAAACTCGTTCTTGGCCTTGTAGTACTCGTCAGCCGCAGTCTGAAGGGCCGCCACCCTGCCCTCGATCCGCTGTAGGGTGAAAGGGAGAGCCGGTGAGCTCGGAGCACTCCCTCTCCTCCCATGGAGCGCGCCCTCCAGCCCCACCGGCCGGCCCCCGCTCAGGGTCCTTGGCCATCCTCTGGGCACGGGGGGCCTGCTCTCCCTGACTCCGGCCTAGGTGCCCGCTTGGGCCTCCTCTCTGGGAGCCAAGGACAATTCTCTGGGACAGCTGACCGCTGGGGACAGTCCCTTTCCCACAAGAGCAGGGCAGGCCCCCTAACCTCCTCAGCAGCGTAGCTGGCCCGGATGTGGAAGTTGCCAAGTTCCTGGTGATTGTCATCTTGGTTGTAAAGGTCCTTCAGTGTCTCCAGCTCCTGGTGCTTACAGAACTGGGAAGCCAAGCAGGGTGAGACTTGTCAACCAGAACCAGCCCGGGTTTACCGCCCGACGTCCCCCTCCTCCTCCTCTCTTACTCAATCACACACACCTGTCGATACAGACTCAGGGCCACAGGCTGGTTCCTGAGAGTCATGAAGAAGTCGCCACGATTCAGCTCATTCTTTAGGTGCAAGACAACTGTAAACACTGTGAGGCCGGGGAGAAATCACTAAACACTTCCTTCCAACCTGTGGCCACTGCGGGAGAGGCCCAAGGGCTGGGGGACAGGCTGACCTTCGCCTCTCCTGTGCAAAGCAGGAGAAGTGAAGCACAAGCCTCCTGCAGGGCCCTGATCAGTTGGGAAAGGAATAGACATCTAAAAGGTGCCCAGGGGCCCCGGGAATAAGAACTTAGGCTACACTAGTTCCAGAGGCCAGAACCAGTTAGTGGAGTCTTAGGAAGCAGAGAAAGACCTAGCCAGAACTATTGGTGACTTCTCCTCTCCAAGTCACCAGCTGCAACCCCTGAGGAAATGAGCCAGAGTTGGTACCCTGACTATCTCAGTGGCTTTCTCCCCCATGATTCCCCCAGGGGCCTCACCTAGGTCTGTGTCCCCACTCTCAATGGCTTTACTCAGGGCCAATTTGCTCCTCTTCATCTTCAGCAGAAGGGGCACCTGCTCCCCAGAGCGCGGCTCATACTCCAAGAGCTAGGGAGACAGAGCAGAGGCAAGGAGGGAGAGGTCATGGGTGGCAGGGTCAGAGCTGAGGAACAAGAAGGCAGGGGTCAGGAGGGGCCTTCTCCAGTAAGAAGGGGAACACAAGTCACTTAGAATAACCTCCTCTACATAGATCAGGAAAAAGAGCCCCAAGGCATGCAGGGGCAGAGCAGGAATTTGAACCTGAGTCCTTTGATGCACACTTCCCTCCCCATGGTGAAGGAGGCAGAAGTAAAGCTTGATGGGAAAAGAAGGACGGATGGGGAGCAAAAGAGGAAGAGGGAAGTCTCCTCGGACCTTGATGGCAAGCTCAGTGCGCCCGCAGCCATAGGCGCGGGCAGCAATATCTGAGTAGGAGACCCCTGGCGTATCCCCAAGCTTCTGGTTAATGGCACGAGCAACATCTTCATCTGACACGTCCTTCTGCTGCACCTGGAGACGAGGGAAGGGCTGAAGGGCTCATCAAAGCCCTCACCCCCAGCGCATCCTGGGACTCCCCGCTCAAACTTCCCAGGATCTCCCATAGGACGTTTGGTTTCCTTCCAGCTACTGCCGAAGGGCTTTGAGACGCCCCATTTCTACCTTGTAACAGGCCCAGTGGGCCAGGATGCGGCTGACACCCTGAACTTCAGGAAGCCGAAGGTATTCGCAGATCTGGATGGCCAGAGGGTAGAGTCGCCGCAGCACCAGCCTAGGGGCGAGGAAGGACATGGGAAAGAGGCATCTGGGAAAAAGACTGCCCCAGCAGCTAGAGTGGGAAATGCCCCCCGACCCCTGCCCGCCCCCTACCTGTCCAGCAAAACCTCAATAGTGAGCTGCTTGTATCTGGGTGACAGGTAAGGAGCCAAACGAGAGATGAGCCCTCCACCATCACCTCCCCTTTAATGGAAGGGGAACCCCACAGTGGATTCCCAGCCCTTGGGAAAGGAGGATATTGAGGGTGCATTCCTGGATACTGGGTGTAGGTGAGGGGGATTCCAATGGGGTAGTCGCGGACGGCATTGAGCACCCTCAAGTCCTGACACATGCGCACGAAGGTGTCCGGGGGAAACTTGTCAATGAAACACTTTCCAAAGGAGGCTGCCTGGGATGGAGAGGAGGGGTGTGAGGGGGCTGGCACGGCTGTCTCCTTGCCATGTGGCCCCCCTGCCCTCCCCCTGCCCACTGACCCTGAGCAGGCTTTTCTGCATCTCGGGCTGGTGCTCGTGGCCGGCAGCCTCGATGCACTGCCGGACTGCCTGAGGCAGCTGCTCCCTCTCCTGGATCTCCCGAAGGTACTCGTCTGCCTTCTGGCTCTCCTTCTAAAGGGGGAAGAGGGGAGGGGACAGTGGTGACCCTGGCTAGAAGCAGGTGAGTGTCACAAATCAGGGCCCCCTGGCGCCCTTTCCACCCCCCTCCCTGGTGGTAGGAGTCAGTGAGAACAGGAGGGCATCCATCCAAATGTGAGGGACAAACCTAAACTCCTGAGCCCCCTAGGAAGGATCTGCCAAACTTTTCCAGACTCAGATACTCTTGTTCCTGAGCCTCTCTAGGGCCACACAATTAGGGAAGGAGAAGGGAGACAGCCTGGACTTCAGTCTGGGCCTTTCCCCTTCCAGATCCCTGAGGGATCCAGAGGAAAGTCTAAAACATGAAGCATTTTTTAGGCTCCATCCCCTTCCTGGGTCTTCTCAGCCTTCATCTTCTTGGGTGGAAGAGGCTTCATCTCATGACAATGACAATGTCTCCACTCCTGTTCCCCCTTATCGCTTAGAGTACAAGTACTTGTCCCCAGGTGTCTCCAGCCACCTGACACGTATCTGGAGAAAGCTTGGCTACCGTGTGCTAGGGATGAGGTAGTGGGGGAGCAGGAGGAGCCCCGGTGTTAGATGGGAGGAGGAAGTCATGGGGGCCCGTGTCTCACCTCGTACTCCTTCTGAGCTTCTAGTAGAAGAGCTCCTGGGGCCATCGAAGCAATCCTGAAGATCTCCTCACTGGCCACTATGGATGCAAGAGAGAAGGAATGGTGACCCGTGTGGTGTCTGGGGCTGGAGCTCCAGCCCCACTCTCTCCTCAGCACACAGCAAGTACCCCAAACCACAGTGACAGGCCACCTCCCCCAGGCTTCTCAAGTCAGAGCCTTCATTAAGCCCGGCCTGAGGCACAGTGCTCCAAGCTGGACACAGCTCTCTGCCGGCCTCTGCTTTTTCACTGGTGTGTTCTCTTTAGTCTTGGCCCGGCTTCTCAGAAAACCCCAGGATGCCATCTCTCTGCAGTCTGGGCCTCTCTCCCCATGGAGAGCTAGGAAGCTTCCCTTCCCACCAGCCTCAGCCCTCACCAGGAACTTCATGCAGAAACTCATGGACATTTCGTGAAAAGATCCGGACTCCGTCCAGCTCAGGCACTAGGTATGAATCCTCTTCTAGTACGAACCTGCAGTCTGTCAAGGAAAGCTCCAGAGAAAGGAAGGGAGCAGGGTCCTACACCCCCCTCCCCCAGCCTTCGGGGAAACGCCCACAAGATGACTCCCAAGGATACTGAATGCTTTCGGGTGCATTGCCAGCCACCAGAAGCCGTCGCTCCCAGGCCACCACGACGGCCTTCTGCTTGCCCTTTGGACGATTGCACCTGCCACGGGGGACACATCTTGTCAGTGGTCACATGATTCATGGTACTAGGACTTGAAATAAGCAGCCCAACTGCTTCTGGGTGCCACCCCAGCTCCTGCCCGCCTCCTTACCAGGCCATTTGCTTGGGCGGGGCTCGAATGTTGCAGTTGAACTCGTAGAGCTTCTCCTGGGGTAGGTCGGGGATGACATGAGTGCTCCTTACTCCTACCAGCCCCCCTCCAAACCCCCAGAGATGGTCCCTAAAGAACAGTATAGAGTCCTGGGGATGTTCAGAAATCAGGGTGTCCCTGTGACTCACCTTGAGCGAAGCCAGGCCCATCCAGATGTGGCCTGTGTCTGTGAACAATGCCAGGTACCGATAATTGAAGGACACAGCCATCTGGAGGAAGCCCCCCACTCCCGGCGTCAAGCCCGGAGGTACCTGGAGACAGAGCACAAGGCCCCCTGCCTTGAGTGAGGAGGTGCCAGCCCTTGCCCACCCCTCCCAGCTCCACGAGCAGTGTGCCCAGGAGCTCGTGTCTGGTCATTTCTCTGGCCCTTCCGGCAGCCCCTGAAGGAGTCACTTCATTCTATTTACTCACCACCCCCGAGCAGGCTGTGTTGTCTAATAGGAAGAGGTCAGGACCGATGGCCAGAAGCACGAGGGTCACTCGGTCTTGGAACAAAACTGTCCAGCAGGAGGGCAGAGCCTGCAGCCCTAGATGGAGAAATCAGCATGGGGAGCCTGAGGCTGCAGAGCCAAGATCAAGGCCAAGGAGCAGGGCTTGGCACCCATTCCTATAAGTTTATACCAAATACACCAGCCACATCCCCCTGGGGGGTGCACTGCCCATCCCTCCAGACTGCACACGGGGGCTCAGGGGAAAAGGGGTTACCTGGCACCTCAGGCATCCGACGAAGCTTGAGGTCCCCCACATTGGCACTGAGAGTAAAACGATGGGCACCAGTGAGGATGGCGATCCCTGACCCAAACTCTGTGTGGAACACCCGGGCATCGAGAACCCGGTTCTGGAGCACCTCCTGGATAGGCCAAGGAGAGGCAGACAGGAGAAGCAGTTACGTGCCTAATATTCTCTCTTGAAGGTCCTGAAAGACTCGTCCAATCTAGGACTCAGTTAAGCCCATCTCTGCCCCTCCAACACCCACTACCCACATCCCTAACCCCAGAGCTGGCTACCCCCCATCCCATGCCCCAGCCTGGCCCTGCCCCCTGCCCCCTGCCCCCTTACCAGCCCCAGGTTGGCCTTTCCCGTCCCCCATCACATCTCTCCCTGTCTCACACCTACATTGCCCATGCTGAAGTGTCTCCGGAAGTCCCCATGCAGCCCATACACCAGCACAGAGCCATCTTCCTGCACACACAATAGCTCTTCCTCTGCTGACCAGCCCAGTAAGACCACAGGCCCACTCTTCCACTGGATGGAGAGGGAAATGGGGAGGGGGGCACAGAGAATGTGAACAAGGCTGATGGGGAGCTTTCTGGGAAAGGGTACAGGAGGGGACAGAATCCCAAGGACAAGGGGAGGTGGGAGGGGATGGTCCTGTCCTAGCCAGGGTTGACTCAGGATAGCTATGACCCAAGGAGTGGGCTGGGGGGAAATTCAAGTCATGCAGATGCAATGGAGAGAGAGACAGAGACATGGGTCCCCAGGTGCTGGGGCTGGGGAACAAGGAGGTGAGCAAGGGCCTCCTGGGGCTGGGAAGCGTACCAACAAGCTGGCTAGAGCCACTCCAGAGGATGAGTAAATCTGAAGCAACGGTCGAACACTGGGTGACTTCTCCTTCTTCCAAGGGTTTCTCAACAGAGCTGGGGAAAGGGACATAATCCCCAGATGCAACCCCATGTCCTTGTCTCCCCACCCCCCCAAGACACAATCTCCCCTAGGCTACAAAGTCAAAAGGGTTTTACGGGACTCAGGTTGCAGAGAAAACTTACCAACAGAATGCAATGGGACAAGGGAGGGATGGAATGGCACATACCAATGGGGCCCCCATAAGGAGCTGCAGCTACCAGGCAGTCTCTGAGTGGTTCCTTCAGGTCCCAGTCCATGCTGTACAGCTCAAACTTGCTGCCAGAAGCAGAAAAGCACCAAGATCAGTGTCAGGGTAAGAAGCTTGGGGAGAAGACTCCCTGAGTCTATTAAACTCCTAAGTGTTCATAAAAAGGATTCCAAAAGATGCAAGGTTTAGAAGGAGAAAAGAACTGAGAGACCTGGGTGAGAGAAGAGACACCATCCAAACCCGGGGACCAAGAATTGCCCAGGGTAGAATGAAAGAAAGCAACAGGAGAAAAAGCTACCCTAGATGAGGGCAAGGGGAAGAAGGGAAGAAGAATCCATATAATCCAACTCTGTGCCAAGCACTATTCTAAATGCTTCACAATTATTACCTCATGTGATCTTCACAAGAACCTGGAAAGTAGATGCTATGATTTCCCCCTTTTTACAGTTGAGAGAACTGAATCAGACAAAGGTTCAGGGATTTGCCCAGTCACACAGCTAGAAAATGTCTGTAGCTGGATTTGAACTCAGATCTTCCTGACCTAGTGCTCTACCCACTGTATTACCTATTACTACTGGTATTAACAGTGGGGTTCTCACAAGCTCTCTGTACAATGCTCTGCCTGACTCGAACAACGGCAACACACTTGAGGGCTTCAAAAGAAAGTTCCTCAGAACTCAAAAAATAACACTATAAATGTAAACAGTAATTTTAGGAAATACAACAATATCATAGAGTGCTAGACCTGGAATTAGAAGACCTGACTTTAAACTTTGCCTCGTTTCCTAGCTGTGTGACCCTGGAAAAGTCACTTTACCTCTGCCTCTGTTTCCTCAACTGTAAAATGGGAACAATCATAACCACCTACTTCACAGGATTGCTGTGAGGGTCGAATGAGAGAACACTATAGAGTGCTGGGCGAATCTTAAATCACTAATATATGGGTTGGCAATTTGGTGATGACTTAGCTCATGCCATGCCATCTCTCTGGCCGTTTTCTGATCTCCATCCTTTCACAAATTTCCAGAAAAAGCTTCGGAAGCTTACTGCCCACACCTGCTCCCTTCCCTTAGCCCTCCTGTGCTCTGAGCTATCCGCCAGGCGCTTCTCATCCTACTCCTCAGCATCTTTGGGATACTGAAGGCTTCTGGTCAGTTTCTCTTGTCTATTCTTTCCTTGGGTTTTCAGGGCACTGCTCTCCCCTGGTTCTCCTCCTATCTGTCACACTGCTCACTCTCAGCCTCCTTTGCAAGCTCACAGTAGTATTCTGCCTTTCTAAGTAAAGACACATATGCCCAAGGGCTCTCATCTTTTCTCTTGGTGTTTCCAACTCCCATCATCTCCATCTAATCCTATACAATCAAGCTCTCATCCTCTCCTAAATCCCAGGTCCACATCTCCATCTGCCTATTTGTCCCTTCCACCTGGTTGCCCCAGAGGCATCTCAAACTCAATGGGCTCAAAATATTTTCCCCACAAAATCTACCTCTTCCATCAAACTCCTTTACTTCTCTTCTACCAGTCACTTTGGTTTGCCATCTCAGAATGAGAACCCTTGCATTGAGTCAATTGCCAAATCTTGATTATACTTGTCCAACGCTTCTCACATTTCCTTTCTCCTCCCTCACAGAGCCATTACCCTAGAAGCCTTTTCACCTGAATACTACACCACCTCTTAATTGGTTTCCCTACAGCACTAACCACATACTACCGTGGCTTAAAAGATTTCAGTGTCTTCCCTGCAGCCCCTCAAATAAGAGACAAAATCTCTTTGGCATCTAAACTCCTTCCCAATTTGTCTAGCTACTTTTTTTTAAATAGTGATTTCCCATTAGTTCCCTTCACATAGCCTTCATTCTGACTAAACTGGCCTATCAACCACTACCCATGACTGCCAGCATTTTCCCATTTCTGTGTAAGCTGTTCCCCATGCCAAGGGTATTTCCTCCCTCATCTCTGTCTCTTGGAACACTCTCTTCTTTGACAGTTGAGCTCAAGTATTACCTCCAAAAAGGGGCTTTCCTTGATTTCTTGAGGAGTTATGTCTTCCTCCCAATACTTTGTATTTATTTGGATACATTTTGTATTTGAAAGGTAGTGTGGTTATAATGGAGAGAGAGATGGTTTTAGAGCCAGGAAAACCTGGACTTAAAATTCACCTTGGATACATTCTAGTTGTATGACCCTGAACAAATCATTTAAACATTCAGGGTTCCATAAAACTTTAGAACTAAATTTGCAGAGCAGGTGGCAATCAGTTATTTACATGGTAAAGGGAGTTTCCTTATTGAAAATGCCAATGAAACCAAAGCTACATTAAAAAACAAAACAATACAAAACCAAAAAAACTATATTGACTTATCTGTGTACATGTTGCTTCTCTGTGGTAGAATATAAGTTCCTTGAGCATAGGAGTGTTTTGTTTTTGTCTTTGGACCCCCCAGAGCCTAGCAGAGTGCTCCACAGTAATACACTTAAAAAAAAAAGTGTTTAGTGAATGAATGATGTCTAAGGTTCCTTCTAACCCTAAATTCTAAGATAAAGAATCTCTCCTTGTTTCTTCCTTCACTTATAAACAGGCAGTAGTAATACTACCAATCTAACTGCCTCCCAAGAGGAGCCTACCTAGAGGAGGGCATGGCAGTAACATAACACTGCATTATAATTTACTGTGGGTTCTCCTGCCCCTTCCCTTGCTGGGGTCTCCTGACATCTTTCTGGGGCAGACAGGG
>JAJPUD010002007.1:81581-103734 GCA_023553655.1 Myrmecobius fasciatus
AAGGGAAGGGATTTGTGTAAAGTCACGTGGATAGTAATCAAGCTAGGAATAAAATCTGAACTTTCTGAGTCCAAATGGAGTCTTCTCTTCACTAGTCTGGTCTGTTCTTACCACAGGGGCGCTCTTTTTATAGATGAAGAAGCTCAGAGGGACAAAGCCTGTCCAAGGTCCTGAAAAAACCAGGAATGGAACCCAAACTAGAAAGGAGGCCTTCCGGCGCCTTCCATTCCCTAACACTGCCCCCTTAGAAAAGCAAACAGCCATCTGTCTGCCTAAGAAGCATCAGAAGAAAGGACAAGGGCCTGAAGAAATTCCATACACTGAGGCATCCTGCTGGGGGTAGGGGAGTGTGGAGGATGGGCCAGAAAACTGGGAAGAATGGTAATACAAGCAGGCTTTTGTCTCAGAGCTCAGGAATAATAACACTCACCAGGAGGTCACCTTAATTGGTCCCAGGGAGAGACAGCGGGTCAGGAGGCCTACAGTGAACCACAATAAAGGTATTCTCTCTTTGCCAAAGCAAAGCACTGACTAACTTCTTGGACTTGCCCTTCTTGAAAGCTAAAGAGACCCTCAAAAATTAAGGGAACATATATACCCTGGACTCAAGGAACTGATAGTTGGCTCAGAAATGACAGATTTTTTTGGGAGAAGTAACTCCTCCATCTTCAAATTTGTGAGGAGAAACCGATACTAAGAACAAACTCCTTTGATTTGGAGAGATTTGTTTTCTTGGTTTGTTTTTGAGGGGGGACGCAGGAAGGTGTTCTTTAGCTATGTATTTTTAAATTTCATTTTTATTTTCAGTTTCAATTCCTCCTCCACTGAGATGGCAAGAAATATGATACCCATTGTATCTATGTCCTTAGCTATATTGTGGGGGAAAAATATGAAAAAAAATCATAGAACCAGTACTCAGATGGTAATAGATAATGTTGAGGAGGGAAAGCAGAAAATGCAATTTTCATGTGTCTCCATTTTCTTTCTCTTTATTTATTTATTTTTTTTCCTGAGGTAAATGGGGTTAAGTGACTTTCCCAGGGTCACACAATTAGGACATGTTAAGTGTCTGAGACCACATTTGAATTCAGGTCCTCCAGACTTCAGGGCTAGTGCTCTATTCCACTGCATCACCTAGCCCCCCTCTCTATTTTCTCTTACAAGGAGAATGATCTTTGCACTGGAAAGGATGGAACAAATATAGACAATTCTCACTTTGAATCAATTCACATTACATAAATTCTACTTTACAGGTATAGCTAGATGACACAGTGGATAGAACACTGGCCCCTGAAGTTACTGGGACCTGAGTTCAAATGCAGTCTCAGACACTTAACAATTGTTAAATAAGTGTTTGATCCTGGGCAAGTCAACTTAACCCCAACTGCCTCACCAAAAAACAAAAACAACACCTCCCCCCCCAAAAAAAATCCTCAAATTCTACTTTACATAAAGAATTCAGAAAGAAATCTATATAAACCCCACCACCACCACCTATGTTAACTTTACTATGTAATATCACACTTCATCTCTTGATCCTATCCCTTGGCTTAGCACTCTGCAGCTTCCTACCTCCTGCCTCCTACCCCCAAATACAAAATTTTCAAAAACCCTCCAAACAAGAGAAGAAAAACGGACTGCATGGACAGACCACCATTGACATTGCTAGATCAAAGCTTGCTTGGCTTGACACCTCAAACACCAAGAGACACAACCACTGCCGCAACTGCCTACCTTTCCCCACTCTCCAACCCCTACATGGACAGGTCCCTTTGTGTTTCTCCCCAGGCCCCACATGTTACCCCTGCTCTCTTGTCCATTTCTGGCTTCCATGTGGCAGGCCATGGTCCCCACATTCCTCTACTTGCTCTCACTTTGTGGGCAGCCACCTGTCTGCCTCCTTCCCTTCCCCACAACCATGGGCAAATTCACATTATATAAAAACTGACTTCCACAGAGGTCTACTGAAGAGTCTATTTAGGTAAAATGAGAATTATCAGTATGGCTGAGAGAGAGGTGATACTTAAGATAAATAAGGAAAAAG
This sequence comes from Myrmecobius fasciatus, assembly GCA_023553655.1. Taxonomy (NCBI): domain Eukaryota; kingdom Metazoa; phylum Chordata; class Mammalia; order Dasyuromorphia; family Myrmecobiidae; genus Myrmecobius; species Myrmecobius fasciatus. Next base: position 83,626 of record JAJPUD010002007.1, read on the forward strand.
TAAAAGAACACCTAGGAACTCTTGTTGAATTTAAGCCACCTGACTCAGATGAAATATATCCTCAGATATTGAAAAGTCCTGGGAGATGTGATTCCTGGGTCACTGTCAATAACTTTTGGAAGGTTATTGATAACAGGAGAGATGCCCAAGAATTGGAGAAAGACAAATGTCTTTTAGTTAGTAAATATCTAGAAAAGGAAGCAGTGACCACAATGACTAAGGTATGATTTACTTCATCAAGAAGAGATCATGTCAGATTAAACTCATTTCCCTTTTTGACAGGTTATTCAACACAGCAAGAGAAGTGAATTCCAAAGACCCGGGAGGAAAAAAAATCTCTTTATTGTTATTCTTAAAAAGTAACCAAGGGAATATTAAAAACTGTGGATCTACATGATGACCTTCCACTCTCTACAACATTTTTATAAGAATAATCTACATATATTCCAAGAGCATCCTGAAAGATGAAAGAATGAGATAGGGAACAGATAGGTCTCTGGAAGAACACACAACAGACCAACAGGCACAAAGAACCAAAAAATCCCTCTGTACCTAATTGCTTGTGGACATTAATGGATAGAAAAAACACCATTGCAGAAGCTTTCTTTCAACAAGGTATTTCCATAAACATACCAAATCAAATATGAATCCTTGGGAGAAAGGATTCTGGGAACATGGCAAAGTAGGCCCGAAAATTCTAGGCTCTCCAAATTTCCTCCACAGACAGAACATCACCTCAAAATGAGTGTAGAATGGCAAAAATAAAGGGATAAAGCAGCTGTTCTCCTAAGACAACTTGGGAGGGCTTCAGGAAGGCCAGGACTTCCAGGGGCTGAGGTAGGCCTGAGTGAAATATAAACATCTCCAGGATAGTTCTGCTGAATCAAAATCCAGCAGGGCCTGGGGGCAGCTCAGTTGGGAAGAAGCCTAGGCCCTCAAGAACTTTCATCTCATGAACTTTTACTTCAAGGCTTCAGGAACTTTCACTTAATGTGGGGAACAGATAGCCCGGGGGAAAGACTGAAGGATCCCTGCTGTTTCTGGGCACAAGACCTAACAGCCCTGACCAGACATGATCAGCAGCTGTGGCTGTGGGTGAGGCAGAACAAGCACATGGCCAGTGAATGCAGCATTTTCAGGACAATGTGATGTGGGTCATAATTGTGGTTTAGGAGAGCAGAGGAGTACCTGAAGTTGGGCCCCAGACAGAATTCAAAAAATAATGGTAAGGAGGACCTGTGGCCTTGGAAGACATTACCCAAATTTGGGATTAAAATCTAATTACAATGATAAAATGCTAAAAATAAAGTAAGACAAGATAAAAATGAGTAAGCAAAGGAAAAAGAAGCCAATAATAGCTAGCTAAGACAATATAAAAGATCTGGGGTTATATTCAGAGGAAGATATTAAAGTTAAAAAAAAGTCACTCCTAATTCAAAGAGTAATATCAAGTAGACACAAGCTCGAAAAAAAATCTTGGAAGAACTTAAAAAGGACTTTAAAAATCAAGTAAGAGAGACTGAGGAAAAATCAGGAGAAAAATAAAAGCAATCCAAGAAAATTATGAAAAGAAAGTTAACCACTAGAAAAAGAGATCCAAAACCTTAAGGAAGAAAATAACTCCTTAAAACATAGAATTGAATAGGAGGAATCAAGTGATTTCTTAGACACATCAAGAAATAATAAAACTAGAAAAACTAGAAAAACATCTGAAACTCCTCATTAGAAAAACAACTGATATGGAGAATAGATTGAGAAGAGACAATATAAGAATTGATGGAGCACCTGAAAGTTATGATCAAAAAAGAATGAATATAATATTACAAGAAATTATTGAGGAAAATTATCTGGAAGTCCTGGAATAAAAGGCTAAAGCAGAAATAGGGAAAAAAAAATCTACCTTTCATCACCTGAAAGAGGTCTCAGAAGGAAAACTTCATCATGGCCAAATTTCAAAATTCCCAGGTTAGGAGAAAATATTACAAACAATAAGGGAAAAAAATTAAATACTCCTGAAATACAATCAGGATATTACAAGACCTAGCAGTTTCTACACTAAAAGACCATAGGTCTTAGAATATTATATTTCAAAGAGCAAAAGAGCTAATATTGCAACCAAGAATAATTTGCAAAGTATGGTACAATCCTAACTGCAATAATAACAACAAAATAGGGCATTTAACAAATTGAAAATTTTTCAAGTATTTGTGACAAAAAGACCAGAACTCAAAGGAAAATTTGATATAAAAGATCCTGAAGAAATATATGGAAAATATTAAAGACTAATTATAAGGAACTCATTAAAGTCAAATTGTTTACTTCTTATATGGGAAAATGTTATCTTAAGACTGTTATCAGAATTAATGGGGGGGGGGTAAAAAAAAAAAGGCCAATGAAGGTGGCCTTGCTGTACCAGATCTAAAACTGTATTATAAAGCAGCCGTTATCAAAACCATTTGGTACTGGCTGAGAAATAGAGCAGTCGATCAGTGGCATAGGATAGGATCACAGGGCAAACTAGGCAATAACTATAGCAATCTAGTGTTTGATAAACCCAAAGACTCCAGCTTCTGGATAAGTACTCACTATTCGGCAAAAACTGCTGGGAAAATTGGAAACTAGTATGGAAGAAATTAGGGCTTGATCCACACCTAACACCACATGCCAAGATAAGATCTAAATGGGTTCATGATCTAGATATAAAGAGTGATATTATAAGCAAATTGGAGGAACATAGGATAGTTTACCTCTCAGACTTGTGGAGATGGAATAAATTTATGTCCAAAGAAGAACTGGAATGCTTAATTGAACACCAGATAGATAATTTTGATTATATTAAGTTAAAAAGTTTCTGTACAAACAAAACTAATGCAGACAAGATCAGGAGGGAAGCAATAAATTGGGAAATCATCTTTACATTTAAGGGTTCTGATAAAGGTCTCATCTCTAAAATATATAAAGAATTGTCTCATATTTATAAGAATTCATGCCACTCTCCAATCGATAAATGGTCAACAGATATGAACAGACAATTTTCAGATGATGAAATTAAAACTATTTCTAGTCATATGAAAAGGTGCTCCAAATCACTATTGATCAGAGAAATGCAAATTAAGACAACCCTGAGGTACCACTACATACCTGTCAAATTGGCTAAAATGACAGGCTAAAATGTTGGAGGGGATGTGGGAAGGCTGGGACATTGATACATTGTTGGTGGAGCTGTGAACGGATCCAGCCATTCTGGAGAGCAATTTGGAGCTATGCTCAAAAAGTTATCAAACTGTGCATACATACCCTTTTACCCAGCAGTGTTTCTATTGAGCTTATATCCCAAAGAAATCATAAAGGAAGGAAAGGGCCCCACATGTGCAACAATGTTTGTGGCAGCTCTTTTTGTGGTGGCAAGAAACTGGAAACTGAATGGATGCCCATCAATTGGAGAATAACTGAATAAGTTATGGTATATGAATGTTATGGAATATTATTGTTCTGTAAGACACGACCAGCAGGACGATTTCAGAGAGGCCTGGAGAGACTTGCATGAACTGATGCTGAGAGAAATGAGCAGAACCAGGAGATCATTATACATGGCAACAACAATACTATATGATGATCAATTCTGATGGACATGGCTCTCTTCAACAATGAGATGTTTTGGGTTTTTTTTGCTAAGGCAATTGGGGTTAAGTGACTTGCGTAGGGTCACACAGCTAGGGAATGTTAAGTGTCTGAGACCAGATTTGAACTCAAGTCCTCCTGACTTCAGGGCGGTGCTCTATCCACTGCAACAACGAGATGTTTCAAACCAGTTCCAGTTGTTCAGTGATGAAGAAAGCCATATACACCCAGGGAGAGGCCTGTGGGATCTGAGTGTGGACCACAACATAATATTTTCATGCTCTCTGTTGATGTTTGCTTGCAGTATGTTTTCCTTCTCAGGTTTTTTTCTTGTAGATCTGATTTTTCTTGTACAGCAAGATAACTATAAATATGTATATACATATTTGATATGTCAAGTATTTTAACATAATTAACATGTATTGGGCTACCTGCCATCGAGGGGAGGGAGTGGGGGGAAGGAGGGAAAAATTTGGAACAGAAAGCTTTGCAAGGGTCAATGTTGAAAAATTACGCATATGTTTTGCAAATAAAAAGCTTTAATTAAAAAAAAACTGTCATCATTACCAGTTGTAAAAACCAAATGATGTGATTTAGAAGAGTATCAAATATTATTGATGTAGGGATCAAAGTTGGGATTTGGTGACGTAAAGAATTCCCAATGGTCATTCTCTTTGGCAAAAGAAAGGTTTATTTAGAAGTTATAGACAAAATGAAGAGATGCAACAGACACCAGGAGTAGTAAGTATGAAATAGTTGGAGGAGCATATAGTTAGGAAGGAAAGGGTTTTATAAAAAGACAAGTTCCCTAGTGAAACCCACAATTAACCAGGAGAAAGGGAACATCCCATGAGGTTGGAGTATGTACTTGGCTGGCAGACTAAATTCTGAAAGGGATTTAACACCCTAAAAGAGTAAGTTAACTATAAGGAGAAAGACACCATGAGCCAGTGGAAGAGTGGGGGGGAAGGGGAGGAGAAACACCACATGGCACAGGGAAGGGAGAAGGGAAAGAGGCTGAGTACTGCAGTGGGCTCTAGGCCCATGGGGGATTCAGCAACCATGCAGGAGCCAGATTTATATGGAAATTTAATCTCAAGAGTTTGATGTAACTTGGATTTCTTGGCTGGACACAGTAAGGTGGGGCCCTAAGGCTAAACAGATCCCCATCACTACCCTTCTGCTTGCCTTGGGGAGCAATTCCATCCACATTTCATTCTTCCTCTGCCAACCACACCCAGTTATTTGGGACCTCACCAACCAGAGAAGTTTTAGGATGGTATGGGAAAAGGAGAAAGTGAAAGGAATAGGTTAAAAAAGAAAAGCTAAGCTAGTGAGTAAAAATAAGATGGAGGGTAATTCACAAATAGAAATTATAACTTTGAATATGAATGGGATGAACTCACATCCTAAAACAGAGATATAAAAGAACTCAGAATCTAACAATACATTTACAAGAAACACATTTTAAGAATGAGAAACACATACAGAGTTAAAACAGAGGGTTGGAGTGGGATTTATTATGTTTTGGCTGATGCAAGAAAAGCAGGGGTACCAAGTGATCTCTGACAAAATTAAGGCTAAAATAGATTTAATTGGGAGACAAACAGGGTAAGTACATTTTGATAAAAGGTATCATAGACAACAAGGCAATGTTAATAATGTACCGATATGCACCAAATACTCTAGCCCTTAAATTTTTAAAAATTAAATGAATTACAGGTGGAGATAGATAACAGTACTATAATAGTAGGGAACTTTAACCTTTCCTTCTGAGAACTAGATAATTCTAAACAAAAAATAAGTAAGACAGATGTCAAAGTAGTGAATAGAATTTAAGATAAGCTAGTTATGATCACTATCATAGGAGGAAAACTGAATGGAAAGGGAAAGGAATAGACTTTTTTTCTCAGTGGTTTTTAAAGATTGACTATATATTAGGAAATAAAATTTTATGGTTAAGAGTAGAAAAACAAATAGTAAAAGAATTCTTTTCAGATCACAATGCAGCAAAAATGATATTTAATTACAGAAACAAAGATTAAAAACTAAAGATTAAACAACCTAATCTTAAAAAGTTGTGGGTTAAAGAACTAATCATAGATACAATAATTTCAATACTGAGAATTGTTATTATGAGACAACATACCAAAATCTATGTCATATATCAAAAGCCCATAGTCAGAGGAAAATTCATATTGCTAAGTGCCAATATCAATAAAATAGATGAATTGGCTATGCAATTTAAAAAACCTAGAAAATGGACAAACTAAGAATTCTTAATTAAATGCTAAATTGGAAATCCTAAAAATTAAAGATGAAATTAATAAAATTGAGTGTAAAAAAGCCATTGAAGTAATAAATAAAACTAGGAGTTGGTTTTATGGGGGGGGGGAACTCCACAAAATAGATAAACCACTGGTTAATTTGATTTTAAAAAGAGAACCGAAAACCAAATCACTAGTATTAGCAATGAAAAGAGTGAATATACCACTAATGAAGGTGAAATCAAAGCAACAGGAGTTATTTGGCCAAATTATATGCTCGTAAATTTAAAAATTTAAGTTAAATGGAAGAATATTTACAAAAATATTAATTGCTTAGATTAGTAGAAGAAATAGAATATCTAAATAGAGGTTTTAGAAAAAGAAATTGAACAGGTCATAATTGAGCTTTCTAAGAAAAAAAGCACCAGGACCAGCTGCATTTACAAGTAAAATCTATCAAACATTTAAAGATGAACTAATTCCAATATCAAATAAATTATATGGAACACTAGGGAAAGAAGGGATTATACCAAACTCCTTTTATGAAACAAATATGATACTGCTATCTAAATTAGAAATAGTAAAAGCAGAAAAAAAATTATAGATCAATTTCATTAACGGACATGAATACAAAAATCCTAAATATTAGCTAAAAAATTACAAGAGGGGTCAGCTAGGTGGTTAGAGCACCAGCCCTGAAGTCAGGAGGACCTGAGTTCAAATTTGGCCTCAGACACTTAACTTAGCTGTGTGACCCTGGGCAAATCACTTAACCTTAATTGCCTCAGTAAAAAAAAAAAAAATTACAACATATATAAGGATTATACATTATGACCAAGCAAGCAAGATTTATACCAGGAATGTAAGGAATCTAACAGAAAGAAAACTATCAATATGATTGATTATATCAATAATAAAAGTTTAACTATTAAATCAATAGATTCAAAAAAAGTTTTTTGATAAAGTCTAATACTCTTTGCTATTAAAAACACTTGAAAATATAGGTATAGGGGCAGCTAGGTGGTGCAGTGGATAGAGCACCAGCCCTGAAGTCAGGAGGACCTGAGTTCAAATCTGGTCTCAGACACGTAACAGCTGTGTGACCCTGGGCAAGTCACTTAACCCCAATTGCCTCAGCAAAAAAAAAAAATATATATATAGGTATAAATGGATTTTTCTTTAAATTAATAATAAAAAAAAACTTACCTAGAATCATCAGTATTACAACCAGTCACCATTAAAAAAAATGGAAAGAAGCTAGAAGCCTTCCTAGTAAGATCAGATGTGAAAAAAGAATGCTCACTGTCACCAACATTATTTAACATTGTATTGGAAATATTAGCAATAGCAATAAGAGAAGGAAAAAAAATGGAATCAGAATAGGGAATGGTGGTAAAACAATATCTTTTTTGCAGACAATATAATAATATACTTGAAAATTCCAAAGACTCAATTAAAAAATTTCAAAGATTCAACTAAATGTTGAAACAATAATTTTAGCAAAATAGCAGGATATAAAATAAGTTCACATAAAACACCAGTGTTCCAATACATAACAAACAAAACCACATAAGAAGAGATAAGTAAGAAGATACCCCATTTAAAATAACTTTAGACAGTAAAAAATACCTGGAACTATACTGTCAAAAGAAATCCGGGAACTATATGAACAAAATTATTAAAGAAAAAAACTTTGTATAAAAAAAATCTAATTTAAATAACTGGAAAAATATTAATTGTTCACGGGTAGGCAGGGCCAATATAATAGAAATGATAATTTTATTCAAATTAATTTATACATTCAATGCTATCTCAAATTACCAAAAAATTATTTTACTGAATTAGGAAAAAATAATAACAAAATTTATTTGGAAGAATATAATGTCTAAAATATCAAAGGAACTAATTAAAAAATGCAAAGAAAGGAGTTTTAATAGTACTAAATCTTTAACTACATTAAAAGGCAACAATTATCAAAACTGTCTGGTAAGTATCAAAACTGGCTAAGAAACAAAAAGGCAGTTCAGGGAAACAGAATAAACACACAATTCATAGCAGTAAATAGTGACTTTGACTTTCACAAGTATAGAATTTAATATTTGATAAAAAAGAAACAAACACAAAACTGAAAAGGAATGGGACAGAAATTGGACATAGATTAATACCTTACATCATTTACCAAGATAAGATGAAAAAAGGATAAATAACCTAAATGTATAGAGATATTACAAGAAAATTTGAAGAACATAGAATATATTATTTATCCTTAAGTGAACTTTTCTGTAGATGAACAATTTATGAATAAATAAGAGATAGAAAGCAATGTGAGATATAAAGTGGATAATTTTGATTATAGTAAATTAAAAGGGATTTGTACAAATAAAACAAATATAGCCAAGATCAGAAGAAAAGCAGAAAATAGGGGGGTAAGTTTTATAGACAGATTTTTGGATAAAAGTCTCTTATCTCCAATATATAAAGAACTTTCTCAGATCAATAAGAATATGAATCATTTCTCAATTGATAAATGGTCACAGGATATGAGTAGGCACTTTTCCAATAAAGAAATCAAAACAATTTATAGTTTATATAAAAATGCTTTAAAACATTATTGATTATACAAATTTAAACAACTTTGAGATTTAATCTCAAACCTATCAGATTAGCTTAAATATCTTTTTTAAGTGCTGAGGCACTTGGGGTTAAGTGACTTGCCCAGAATCACACAACTATGAAGTGTTAAGAGTCTGAGGCCAAATTTAAACTCAGGTCCTCCTGACTTCAGGGCTATTACTCTATCCATTGCACTACCTAGCTGCCCCTTTTAATCTTTTTTTTTTTTTTTTTTTGGGAAACATTTCTCTCTCTCTCTCTTGCTGAGGTAACTGGGGTTAAAGATGGAAGGGAAAGTGACCAATGTTGGAGGGGATGTGGAAAAATCAGAAGATGAATTCACTGTTGGTAGTGCTGTGAACTGATGCAACCATTTTGGAGGACAATATGGAATTATGCCCAAAGTTATACAGTCATATATACAAAATGTACAGTTATAAAATTGTATATACCCTTTGGCTTAGCAATACCATTATTATTTCTATTTCCCAAGATGATTAAAGAAAAAAAGAACTTATATATTCTAAAATATTTACACAGCAGATTTTCTTCATAGAAAGAAACTGAAATTGTGAGGATGTTTGTCAATCAGGGAATGGCTGAACAAATTGTGGTATATGATTGTGATGAAATACTACTGCATTATAAAAAATGATGAGCTAGTTGACTTTAGAAAAACATGGAAAGATTTAAGGAAATAATGAAAAGTGAAATGAGTGGAAGAGAATGTATTATACAGTAAGAACCATTATTTTAAGAACAACTCTGAGTGACAGTCTTTTTGACTAATATAAATACCCAAATTAATTATGAAGGAAGATATTATCTGCATCCAGAGAAAGAATTGATATATAAGTACATATTGAATGGTATTATATATTTAAATATTTGTGTCTAATGGTAGACATGTCTAGGGAAGGGTCAGGGGGAGAGAAAAAAAGGAAAAAAAGTTACATGATAACTTTAGATATGCAGTTTCATGTACATCTTTTTTCCTCCTATTCATCTATATTATGGAAATGACATTTCTTTTTTTTTTTTTTAAATTTTTTTAATTTTTATTTTATTTGAATAACATATGTGTGGGTAATTCTTCAACAATAACCCCTACATAGCTTTCCGTTACAAATTTTTCCCCCCAACTCCCCACCCCTCCCCTAGATGGCAGGATATCCACTACATGTCAATTATGTTAAAATATTGGCAAATCGAATATATGTATACATATTTCCAAACTTATCATTGGTGTGCAAGAAAAATCTTATCTACACGAACGATATATCAGATAAAGGAAACACAATGCAAGCAAACATCAATCAAGGAGTATGAGAATGTTATGTTGTGGTCCACACCTCGCATCCCTCTCTCTGGGTGTATATGGCTTTCTTCAGTGAACAATTGGAGGTGGTTTGAAACATTTTATTGTTGAAGAGAGTCATGTCCATCAGAATTGATCGTCATATAGTACTGTTGTTGCTGTGTATAATGATCTCCTGGTTCTGCTCATTTCACTCAGCATCAGTTCATGTAAGTCTCTCCAGGCCTCTCTGAAATCATCCTGCTGGTCAGGAAATGACTTATTTCTTAAGCTCAGAATAAAATAAATACAATTAAAAAATTTTTCAACAATGATTTAAAAAAATCTTTGAAGGAGTAAGAAAGATAACTTTGCCCACTGATCCTCTGATAATTAATATCAAGTGAAAGATAAAACAAGGTAATCTATGTATGCCAAAGATGCTTGTCACTGTCACTGAGAATGTCAGATGGATCCTCCATACATACTAAGGTCCTTCCTGCTCATGGATGACATGGGAGTGATTGCCTGAAATCCTTGGGATATTACAGAACTCCCAAATGAGTTCTGTAATCTCTCAAAATTATTTAGCTTCCCTGTCTTCACAAAAAAAAAAAAACCCAAAAAACAAAAACAGAAAAAACAACAATTAACCAAAACAGGTATGACAAGAATAAGCTTGTCCAGACTCTGCCATGAAAGTGGTCAGATAATGCACAGAGTTGAACCCAAGTAGGGTACACCTTGGACAGTCACTGCATAGGCACAGTGAGCCAGGCTCGAAATTGAAAATGAGGAAATTTTGCAGAGCTTGTAATGATGCTAAGCCTCTTCCTGAATAAAAGATCAATCTTTTTAACAACAATATTCTTTCACACTGTAATGGAAGGTATTTGGGGAAATGGAAGGAGTGGTAGGTATATTTGGAATAGAGGGCCTGGTTTAGCTTCTGACTCTGCCATACATCCCCTATGTAACCACAAGGTCTCTGAACCAGTTTCCTCATTTGTAAAACTGACTTTGGGTGTTCCTGTGTCTAGGAATTATGGGATACCTCCAAGGAACTCCTCGAGCTGAGGAGGATCCAGGGACCTGAAGGGGAGCATAGCGGGACTGAGCAGGTGGCAGGTAACACATGACCAACCAAGAGTCCCACAAGGAACAGCATAAAGGATGTCAGCAGAGAGATATAGGGCTGCCATCTGGCGGGATCTAAGGACAGACACCCTGGGGTCATGAAATGCCAAGAACATGGAGTCAGGGCTTTGCAGTAGGTAACGCCTTAGAGTCATGCAGGACGAGGGTCAGCTGTTGAAGGGGGTACTCAAATTGGCTGAAGTATGGCAACTAGACTGGCAGACCTAGAAAGTTTGAGGTAGTTTACCTAGATTTTAACAAATCATTTGAAAAAGCAGATTGTTTCCTTATGAACAAGAAGACAGTACAATTATGTGAATTTAGAAGTGACAGAAAGGCTGAATGCAGAGTTGCCATTAATGCCTTTTAAAGTCAACTTGGGAAAAAAGTCTCTGTGGAGAGTCCCAGGGATCTGTATTAACAGTAGGCTTTTTAAACATTTTTAACCACTGACCTAGATAAAGGCCAAGATAGAAAGCTTATAATTTTTTTTAGCTGTCACAAACCTAGGAGGTACTATTAACACAAAGGACTTTAGAGACAGAATCGGGGGTGTGCTGATTTCTGAGGTATAAATATTCACAATGAAAACAACAATCAGTTCAGAAGGAGCTGGCTTTAGGACATTCTTGGGCAGGATCCAAAAAGATTTCCAGAGATTAGAACTTTGGGCTAAATCTAGTAATTTTTTTCTTGATGTCTTTTGTTTATTTATTTATTAATATTTGTTTATATCATTCATTAAAAAAATTTATTCTTCTCATCCCTACATACTGTCATAAGGTTTTTGTTTTGCTTTTTAAATTCCCTTTCTATTTGGCTCCAGCACAGCCATTTTATTTGTAGCCATTTGAGGCTATGGGATTTATCACACTTAGCAAAGATGATTAACTGGTTAGGGGTAAAAGAACATTCGCTCTGTTTTAAGGTAACCATTAGCTAGACTAACTCCTATATCAATTTGCCAGATGTAATTTTTCCCCTTCTACTCCTGTGACAAGTAAACCTTCACCCTCATTTGCTTGCTGTAAATTTTACAAGTCTATCTTTGGAATGTTAAATCCTAATTGTAATTTTTCTCTGAAAAAAACCACATAAGCCTTTAGAAAAATTTTATCGCCCAGAGATAATTTAGAAACTCTGTGTGCTCAAAGTAAAATAAAACCTGGTTTTAAAATGTCTCTTCATGTGGATAAATAAGCATGATTTGCAGCAATAACTATCAAGAAATTATTGGATATTTTTATATCACCAGCAAGGCACCCTTTGTAACAAAGCAAAAAAAGTTCAGTAAAACAAACTCAGACAGTAACTACAATCTCTCTACTGCTTGGACTGTGTTTCCATCAAAGATGACCAAGGCAATTTGATCTGCAGTGCATCCAGCTGAACCAGCCTAAATGTCATGCTTGGAGGGCTGACACCACCAAGAATACTAGAATGCTTTGATTCTTGGAAGCAGTGTTAAATGGTTCTTCTCTAAGAATCCTTGATTCCAGGACCCCTGAACAATAATCCTTAATTACCACCTAGCTTCAAACTAGGGCTCTGACTGTCTGGGTAGGAAGGATGATGATGGGGCCACTATTCTTCTCTCTTTGTCATCCCTATGCCCACCCCCATCCTCCAAACTTCCCCAGCTCCCCCAGGACATCATTATCCCCACAATTACCCAGGTTGGTAATTTTGGAGTTTATTTCTACTCTTCACTCTCTCTCTCTCTCTCTCTCTTTTTTTTTTTTTGCTGAGACAATTGGGGTTAAGTGACTTGCCCAGGTTCACACAGCTAAGGAATGTTAATTGTCTGAGGCTGGATTTGAACTCAGGTCCTCCTGACTTCAGGGCTGGTGCTTTGTCCACTGCACCACCTAGCTGCCCCTACTCTTCACTCTCTACTCCACATCCCACACGAAGCCCCCCCCAAGCAACAACTGAAGAAGACCCTGGCTGGCCCTAGGACCACCCCCAGCCCCGACACCCCTCTCTAAGGCTAGTGTAGGCAGTCCCAGCCCTGCTCCCCATAACCTCCAGAACATCGGCCGTTGGGGTCAGTGGCTCTGCTTCAAGCACTTCCTCATAGCACCGAGCAGAAGGCCTGACCTCTATAGCTCCCACCTCCTCAGCAACTCAGCTACTGAAAACTCAGAAAATAAAGTCCTTGGCACCAAAGTCTTTGGCACTGTCAAGTGGATCTACATGAGAAAAATACAGTTTTATCACTAGAATAAAAACACTTAAAAAGATGTATTTCCATATGCCTTGCCAGGACATCTTAACAACTACTGGGCTTTCTCCATCTGCTCAGCAGTTGAGGCTTACGTTCTTTACTAGAAGAGGAGCTCCTTGAGAACAAGGACTGTCTCTTTTTCCTTGTATCCCCATCGATTAGCATGGTGCATGGCACATAGTTAGCATTTAATGAATTTTTTTCTTTCATTCATTTGAAAACATATGCAATGTTAGGTATTCATAATATAACATGAATATAATATATAAAATATGATATAAATTTCATATAATATGAAATCTAATAGGGATAAATGCAAAGCAATTACATCTAAGTTTTAAAAACAATTCATGAGTACAAAAGAGAAGAGGCACAGCTATTAAGCAGTTTATCTGAAAAAGATCTGGCAGTTTTAAGGGACTATAAGCTTCCCTAGACAACATTGTGATATGGTAATCCCTCCCTTCCCCAGTCAAAAAAACCTAAACCACTAACACTTATGTAAAGTAGATATGATAGGTATTATTCCCGTTTCACAGAAAAAAACCTGAGGTTTATCAAATTTAAAGTGATTTGCCCAAAATCCACATAGCTAATGTCAAAAGTGAGATTCAAACCCAGGTTCTGGTATTTCTAAATGCAATGCTTTCTCTCCCTCTGAGATCATCTTCAATTTATCATGCATGTTATTTGTTTATATATAGTTCTTTACAAGTTATCTCCCCCATCAGAACGTGAGGTCCTTGAGATCAGCAACAGAAATTTTTTGCCTTTCTTTGTAGCTCCAGCCTCTGGAGCTACAAGCAAGATGCCTGGCATATAAGAGGTATTTGATAAGTACTTGTTGAATATACCACACTGTGCCATTCAACAGAGACTAATGATTACTCTTGGTTCCAGAGGACAGCATAAGCAAACAGACAAAATTTGCAGAGGCAGATTTTTGTATCAATATGAGGAAAAACTTCCCCCAAATTGGAGATGATCCTTTAAAATACAATGAGCTCTTTCTGAAGCTAATGATCATCCCTTTACTGGAAATAGATAAAGCAAAGGCTAGCAAACCAGCCTCTCTCCAAAAAGCAATCAACAAGCACTTATTAGACAGTTACTGTTTTCAGCACTGTTAGGTTCTGAAGATAAAACAGACAAAAATGAAACAGTCCTTGTCTTTGAGGAAGTTACATGCTAGAAAGGAAGACACCATGTACATAAATAAATATCTACAGATATATAAAGATAAATTTATGGGGTGGGGGGAGGAGGGAAGATCAGGAAAGACTTCACAAAGAAGGTGGTGCTTGAGCAAAATTTTGAAGGAAACAAGAAATCTGGTAAGAGAGCATTCCAGGCAAGGGAGACAAGAGTCAGTGCAAAGACACAATGGCAGGAGATGAATGAAGTGTCCTGGGTGAGAAACAGCAAGCAGGTCAGTCTGATTGCAACACAGAAGTGTAGGAAGGGGCGTAAATATGTAAGGTGGAAAGGTGGGATGCGGCCAGGTCGTGAAAGGTTTTAAAAAGCCAAGAGCTTGTATTTGGTTTTAGAGGCAATAGGTTATTTATGGAATAGGACTTTCTGGGTTATAGCGTAAACGTTCAGATACGGGTTGGGCTAGACAGCCAGGGATTGAATGGACTTGTTTTCATTTTTTTTTAATAGCGTAATAATTTGTATTTTAATGTAAATGGATTTCTTTGTAATCCTATCTTAAAAAAAAATGCATGTGATTTTTGGGAAGGGGTCCATTAAGAACGCCTGCCCTACGATTCCTTTCCAAACCCGCCTAAGAGTCTCCCTTTGGATGCTTCCTTGACAACTGCGTGATGTGTGGGCTGGAGGAATTGGGGGGGGGGAAGGCGGGGCGTTACCGAGGGGATTTAGAAAGCCGAGAACGGGAGTGGGTGGATGTGGGGGAAGGGCAGAAGAGGGGGGGGTGACGGAGTGAGGGTGCGTGGGGAGAGATGAGGGCGGGGCTCTTGATGGAGGGGGGGAGGAGAGGAGAGGGAGGGAGGGGGGAGACCAGGGGCCGATGCTCGCGGATGGCATGGGTCGCACAAAGGATGAGGAAGTGAGTCCTACGTCGGCCCGGGGACCCGCGCTCACCGATAGAAGGCCGCTTCCCCGAGGGGGTTCCAGTCCGCAGTGTAACAGTCCATGGCTGCGTCCTGATTCCCCCCCACACCTGGGGCGTCCACTCAGCTGCGAACAGCCGGCCCTTCCTCTTTATTCTATTTTGCTAAACTTCCGCTTCCGCCCGTAGCCGTCACGTGACGACGCCGAGGACGCCATCATTTTTGTGGGCACAGCTTGGCTCCGCCCCTTCATAGCTCCACCTCTTTATGTCTCGGCTCCGCCCCCCACCTACCCAGTCCCCGCCGAGCCCGCCTACCACTGCACACCCAAGCCCCAGACCCGCCCTCCATTCAATTCAATTCAGCACCTGCTGTGTGCTGGTCCCTAAGGTAACGCGAGGGAGACCTTACTAATAGCTCTGATTACAGACTCAGCCTTTGAATAGCAGGGACAAGTACATAAATGACTGTGGTTGATGTAAGGGAGCGTGAGATAAATGCTAAGAACCGGTCCAGGGGGTGCTGTGAGACATTTGAGGGGGCAATCCTCAAAGGCTTCATGGAAGAGGTGACACCCCCCATCCCCAAGCTGCTTCTGGAAGAAAGGAGTAGATTTTAGTGCTGCCCTCCCTTCCCTGGCTCCCATCAGCTTCCCCTCCCCCCCTCTCCAGCAGCCGAGGGCCCCAAGTTTGGAGTCTGGGCATTCTTAGGGAGGTTGTGGGTGAATAGGGCCAGAAGGGGAAGTCGCTTCTAGGGTATGCTAATGTAAAAAAATCTAGTCGTTGATACTGTTCCATTTTTTAAAAAAATAAGTTTCATTTTCGTTTTTTTAGCGTGATGAATAAAAATAATGTCCTTTTAAGATTTAGCATCCAAAAACGTTCGTCTGAAATAAAAATCCCTGAATGCACACCCTAATGAAACGTGCTGCGCACGACTACTGGGGGGAGGGGGGACGGAAAGAGAAGTGAAGGGAATCTTGGAAAATATTTACCGTAAGGAGGCCAGGGACCCGGTGGGAAACCTAGGAGAGGGAGGGGGGAAGAGCGGGGCGCGGGCGGGGTGGGGGAGGGTAGAGCATTTGCATCCAGCCCCCGGAATCCCTCTATCATGGATTGACCCTCTAAGATCCCCCAGATTTGGGAGGATGAGCTGAAGACTCCCTGTCAGAAAAATTCTGCCTTTTGCTAACTACCAGGGATTAAGGCTGGATTCGAATCCAAGTCCTCTGCCTGCAAAGCCTGGGCTGCCTCCATGGCACTAGGTAGCCAGTGTTCTCCACGAATAATCTCCCAAAGCACAAAATCTGCCGGGCAGAATGGTTAGTGATCCGTGGAATTACCAGATTTTAATGACAGTCCAGTGGGGGGAAAACGGGAGGGGCCCTGGGGGCCACAGAAAAGCCCCTCCCCTCCCTTTCCTTTCCGGGCCGTCCGGCCCCCCCCCCCCCCCGTCTTCTTTCTCCTCCCCCTCCCTCCCAGCTTCCTTCGTCTCCTCCACCTCCAGGCGGCCCTCCCAGATCTCTCCTCCACTTCGCTTGGATGCTAGATAAGTAGGGGTGAGTAGCGGGCTGGGGCACCCAAGCACGTGGGGGGACGGACTCTTCGGAGGGTTGCGGACCGGGCGAGGCTGGAGCTCCCAGTGGGTAAGTGGCAGCTCTGGTCAAGGATTCGAAAGCGAGACCTCCAAGACGGTAGAGCCCCTCATATTGCCACCCATCCCCCGGAAACAGAAACTGAGGCCGCCAGAAGGCGGAGCGTGACCCCCGGCCTCGAAGTCTGACACCCCCGCAGCTGCTCCCCCTCCCCCTTCTCCCCGGGGAGGGGCAGAAGCTAACCCTACCCTTCCGCCCTGCCAGTACCAGCCCCCTTTCCTCTTGTAGGTCTGAGGAACCTGGCCACTCCTCCCTCACCTCCTTGGAGCGGGCTGAGCTCGGCCCGTGCCCCCAGGCCCTGCCAGCCGGGTTGTCTGTCACCCTCGGGCACCATGGTTCACTTCTTGTCCTGCGAAGTCCGGCAGCTGCTGCACAACAAGTTTGTGGTTGTCCTGGGAGATTCCAGTGAGTTGGAGAACCTTCTTCTGCTTCCCCACCTTCCCTCCCCCCCGCCCCCCCCACCCTCGGCCTTGGCTGCATCCCCCATCTCCGCTAGGGACTCCTCGGGAGGCTGCCCACACGTCCCCACGCTCCTGGACCTGCCCTGGGTAGCTGCCCTTATCTGTAGCCCTCACTCCCCCGGGACAGGGCCTGGAGGAGGCCTCTGGGATGTGGGGCTCTGGTTCAGCTCCCCTCCCCCACCATCTCTTCTCTCCCCAGTCCAAAGGGCCGTGTACAAGGACCTGGTGCTGCTGCTACAGAGAGACACCCTCCTGACGGAGTCCCAGCTCAAGGCCAAGGTGAAGAGTTATCCTGTGGGGAGGGGGGCTCACCTGAAACCCAAGGCCCCTGGGTTTGGTTCTGTGGGGGATGTAGGTGTGTCTGGGGGGGCAGTCTTTGCAAAGGTGTTTGTTTGTAGGCGGCTCACAGCCCAAGGAAGGATGCCAGCGGCTGTTGGGGGGGGCAGCCTGCTCTGGATGCCCTGCTTGGGAGATGGGGGAGGAAGGGTGACCACGGTGTGGCAGGGCCGGTGGCTCTATGGGCACCCTAAGGCCCGTTTTTGGATTAGGGGGAGCTGAGCTTCGAGCAGGACCGTCTGGTAGCCGGGGGACAGCTGGGTGAGCTCCATAATGGGACACATTATCGAGAAGTCCGCCAGTTCCTGTCCAATTCGGGCCACCATCTCCTGCACTTCTACTTTCTCACTCGAGTCTACTCAGCGTATGTGGAGGATATCCTGACGGAGTTAGAGCATGGACCCCCTCCGGACGTGGTCATCATGAACTCCTGCCTCTGGGACCTCTCCAGGTGAGCCCCGGAGCCAGGCCCTGAGGCCATCGCCTTTCCCTTTCCCACCCTCTCCTCTCTGGGATTTGAATGCACACCCTTTGAGCTCCCATTCCGAGCCCAATCCTCTTGTTTCTGGTGGGACCTCGCCAAGTCTCCCTATAGACCCTCCCCTATTCACCTTCCTCCTTCCCAAGGCTCCGAACCTCCCCAACCTTGTGGTTTTGGGCCTCTAGATATGGTGGCGATGCCATCAGAAGTTACCAGGAAAACTTGGAGTGTTTATTTGAAAGGATGGAACAGATCTTGCCCGCCTCCTGCCTTCTGGTATGGACTCTGGCCATGCCTTTGGGGGATCGTGTCACTGGAGGCTTTTTGCTGCCTGAGGTAAGAAGGGGGAGAGTCTCCCCGCCTCCCATGGGGTGAGGGGCCAGCCCGGTCTGTGTCTTGCTGAGTGGGAAAGAGTTTGTTTTGTGTTTGCCAGCAACAGCAGAAGTCGGGCTCTCTCCGCGTGGATGTCTTAGAAGCGAACTTCTACTGTTCCATGCTGGCAGATGGACACCACTTCGATGTGCTTGACCTGCATTTCCACTTCCGTCATGCAGTTCGGCATCGGCGTTTGGATGGCATACATTGGGACCAATATGCTCACCGCCACCTCTCCCAGCTCTTGCTGACCCATGTGGCTGAGGCCTGGGGGGTGGATGTTCCCCCCCGGCACACCCCGTTTGGTGAGCTACCTTCTCAGAATGTATGGGGGAGGGGATAGAGAGACTCCACAGCATAAGGAGTGGGTGCATTTTTTTATCAGGAAAAAACCCAAAACATCATGAGAGTATCAACCTGGATATTCAAAATCCAAGGATTTAGACGTAGAAAGGATTTTCTCAAGGTCAAAGGTAACAAATGACAGAGCCAGAATTCAACCTTTGTTTCCAGCACATCATACCATCCACCACATCTACTGGATCCCTAATAAATAGAACAGTTATGCCTTCCACATCACAGGGATTAGAGGTACATCACCACTCTTTCCCCAGCCCTTATCTGGAAAATCTGCATAAAATTTTTGTCCCTTCCTTTGGTTCAGAAAAGAAGACCATATTTTTTTCTTTTATGGGGTGTTTGCAGTACCTCATTGTGAAATTTGCATTACGTATTTGGTCATTGGTTCCGGATTGCTCTGCCGACCTTCACATGTTATTGTGACTTCTGCAAAACTCCCCCAAAATTCCTATTTATTTCCTTAGAACCGACTGACAACATAGCCACAACCTTGATGGAGAAAGTTGTGATGTTGAAGGGATACCTATAGTCTGGTCTGAGTAGAGAAGGATATTCTAACCTTGGGGAGTCAAACTCTGCCTGCTCTCAAGAGGTTTCCAGTCTAGTGGAGAAAGCAGACCTCAATACAGATTGTGAGAATATTCAGCTGTCTTAATGCATGTGTGAAAGATCCTTAAAGTCAGGGATATCCGTTATGATATTATTGCAGTTATCCAAGTGAGAGGGGATGAAGACCTGAACTAGAATGGTAACTGTTAAATGGTGAGGAGAGAAGGGATTGGAGAGAGAAGTTATGGAGGTTGGATTGACAAGATTTGACAGTTGATTGGATGTGAAGGGAAGGGAAGAGTGAAAGGAAAGGCTCTCAGGCTGGTCTGAAAGGTGGTGCCATTAACAGAAACCCAGAAAATTAGTAGTAGGTGTTTTAGGGGAAAGGCTGTTCAGTTTTGGACATTTGGAATTTGAGGAATAGTGGTACACTGTCAAGGTAGAAATGCTTGTCCAAAAGTTGGGAATGAGGTGCTAGAATTTGGAGAGAGATTAGAGTTGGATATAATATATATTTAGGGCTGTCCAAAGGGATGAGATGCCACAATCTGGAGAGAGATTAGAGTTGGATATAATATAGAGTTAGGACTGTTCAAAGGGATAAGATGCTAGAATGTGGAGAGAAACTAGAGTTGGATATAATACAGATTTTAGGA
>JAJPUD010002007.1:137902-174812 GCA_023553655.1 Myrmecobius fasciatus
AAATCCCCCCCCCCCAGTCCCCACCCCTCCCCTAGATGGCAGGAAGTCCACTACATGTTAATTATGTTAAAATACTTGACAAATCGAATATATGTATACATATTTCCACACAGGTTGTTGTGCAAGAAAAATAGTATCTACAAGAAAAAAAAATCTGAGAAAGGAAACACAATGCAAGCAAACATCAATAGAGAGCATGAAAATGTTATGTTGTGGTCCACATTTCACATCCCTCTCTCTGGGTGTATATGGCTTTCTTCAGTGAACAATTGGAACTGGTTTGAAACGTTTCATTGTTGAAGAGAGCCATGTCCATCAGAATTGATCATCATATAATCTTGTTGTTGCCATGTATATTGATCTCCTGGTTCTGCTCATTTCACTCAGTATCAGTTCATGCAAGTCTCTCCAGGCCTTTCTGAAATCATCTTGCTGAAAACTTAGTTTAATCTTAATATATATATATATATATAATATATATATATTTTTTTTTGCTGAGGCAATTGAGATAAAGTGACTTGCCCAGGATCACACAGCTAGGAAGTGTTAAGTGTTTGAAACCAGACTTGAACTCAGGTCCTCCTGACTTCAGGGCTGGTGCTCTAACCACTGCACCAACTAGCTGCCCCAAAATTTAGTTTAATCTTTAAGGAGGAGAATTGATATTTAATGAAATAGAGGACTTTAAAGCATTCCTGATTTAAAAAAAAGATCAGAGCTTAAAAGAAAATTTGGCATTCAAACACAAGACTCAAAAGAAGCATAAAAAGATCACTTAAAAGAGAAATAAGGTGTTTGATAAGGTTAAACTGTTAATGTTCACATATGGAACGATGATTCATGTAACTTTTAGGAACTTTGTCACTTAAAAGAAGCTTATGTGGACAAAGAGTATGATTAAATTATGTTGCGATGATTTCCCCAAAAAAGGCTGACAAAGAGGAATGCACTGGGAGAAGAGGGAAGGGAGAGGTAGAATGGGGAAAATGATCTCACATTAAAAGAAGCACAAAAGAAGAGTTTTTGCAATGGAGGGGGAAATGATAGGAATAAAGCATGCATCTCACTCTCATCAAAATTGGTTCAAAGAGGAAAGAATACATATATATTATGTGCATGTATGTATACATACAAATATACACACACATACTGAGTTGTATATAGAAATTTTTCTTACCTAATAGGGAAATAGGAGGGGAAGGGAATAAAAGAAAGGAGGAAGGGATGATAAAAGGAAGAACAGATTGAGGGAGGCAGTGATTAGAAGCAAAATATATTTTTGAGGAAGGATAGGATAAAAAGAGAGAGAGAAGAAGAAAGTGAAGAAAATGGGATGGAAGGAAATATGGTTTAGTAATCACCAGAGTGAATGTGAATGGGATAAGTTTACCCATAAAACAGAAGCAGATAGCAGAATGGATTAGAAATAAAAATCTGAACAAATATGCTTGAAATAGAGAAGCATACAGAGTGAAAATAAGGGCTGAAGCAGAATCTATTTACTTCAATTCAGATTTGTTTTTTAAAAAAAGGCACAGGTGGCAATCATGATCTCAGACAAAGAAAAATAGACCTAATTAAAAGAGATAATAAGGAAAACTACATTTTGCTAAAAGGTACCAGGGCAGCTAGATGGCATAGTGGATAGAACATGGGGCATATACTCAGGAAGATCTCAGTTCAAATCCCACCTTATAGATTTCTTTTGTTGTCCTTCATTCTCAAAAAGGACCAAAATGGCATCCCTATGTTAGAGTTGAATTCCATTGTGTCTGACTGTGATTAGACCAATAAGAGCTTGAATTGCTTTGTCACAGCTCGGATACAAGTAGTTCCTAGGAACATTGGGGATGGATGCTCTAATTTTGTGCACCTTGCATATTTTCTGAGCTGATTCAATTCCACTTTGCTCATAGAGCACAGCACCTTCTCTGATGAGGGCACATGATGCTGGGCAGTTCTGTGCCAGTGTCTCCCATGTCATTCAATCAATTCTAAAAGTCTTAATAGAGATCTTGAAAGTGCCCTTGCATTGCTTTTTTCTGACTACCTTGTGAGCTACTCACTGTTGTACTAGGAAATCAATTAACCTCTATTTGCCTCAGTTCCTTATCTATGAAATGGGGATATATGACAGAAGGAAATAGGAAGCTATTCCAGTATCTTTGTCAAGAAAACCCCATGGATAAAGTCCATAGGGTCCCATAAAGTTAGACAATTGAACAGTAACAACTATAGACAATGAAATATATCTAATATTTTTACAGCAAGTTTCTTTGGTAAAGCCTTCATTTCTTAAATATGTAGAATATTGGGTAAAATTTATAAAAACGAGAACCATTTTCCAGTTGATAAATATTCAATGTTATATCTGCTTTGCCTACCTATGAAAAATTAATGTTTTTCCAATTATTTAAACCTTATTTTATTTATATAAAAAGTATTTTATAAGTATGTTTATATTGTTCCTAGATTTGCCTTTGCAGGTATATTTCCAGATATTTTATGCTCTTACAATTATTTTAAGTAGAGTATGCCTTACTTTCTATTTTTACAGGGTTTTGTTGGTAACACATAAAAATGCTGATGATTTATGTAAGTTTATTTTATATCTTACTATTTTACCAAAACTATTAATTGTATCAATCAACTTTTGTCTCCCTGAGGCAATTGGGGTTAAGTGACTTGCCTAGGATCACACAACTAGGAAGTGTCTAAGGCCAGATTTGAACTCAGGTCCTTCTGACTTCAGGGCTGGTGATTCAATCAACTTCATACTGGAATCTCTAGGATTTCCCAAGTATAGCATCATATCATCTGCAAAAAGAGATAGTTGCCCATTCTAATTTAATTTCTTTTTCTTATAGCTATTGCTAGCATTTCTAATGTAATGTCGTAATGTTGGTGATAAGGGGTATCCTTTTAAAAAATCTTTTTATTTTCAAAATATATGCATAGATAGTTTTCTCTTTTTTGAAGATATCCTTTTTTATTAAAATTTTTTATTTTCAAAATATATGCATAGATAATTTTCAACATTCACCCTTGCAAAACCTTGTATTCCAAACTTTTTCCCTCACTTCCCTCCATCCCTTCCCCTCCCCTAGATGGCAAGTAATGCAATATATGTTAAACATGTGCAATTCTTCTATACATATTTTCATAATTATCATGCTGCACAAGGAAAGTCAGATAAAAAAGGAAAAAATGAGAAACAAAACAAAAAGCAAGCAATCAACAACAAAAAAGGTGAAAATACTATGTTGTGTTCCACATTCAGTTCCCATAGTCCTCTCCCAGGTTGCAAATGGCTCTCATCATCACAAGACCATTGAAACTGGCCTAAATCATCTTGCTGTTGAAAAGAGCCACATTCATCAGAATTGATCATTGTATAATCTTGCTGTTGCTGTGTACAATGTTCTCTTGGTTTTACTCACTTTATTTAGCATCAGTTCATGTAAGTCTGTCCAGCTTTCTCCGAAATCATCCTACTGATCATTTCTTATAGAACAATAATATTCCATGACATTCATATACCATAACTTATTCAGCCATTCCCCAACTGATGGACATTCACTCAGTTTCCAGTTTCTTGCCACTACAAAAAGGGCTGCCACAAACATTTTTGCACAGGGTCCCTTTCCCTCCTTTAAGATCTCTTTGGGATATAAGCCCAATAGAAACACTGCTGGGTCAAAGGATATGCACAGTTTGATAGCCCTTTGGGCATAGTTCCATATTGCTCTCCAGAATGGTTGGATCAGATCACAACTCCACCAATAATGTATTAGTGTCCCAGTTTTCCCAGTCCCCTCCAACATTCATTATTATCTTTTTCTGTCATCTTGGCCAATTTGAGAAGAGTATAATGATACCTCAGAGTTATCTTAATTTGCCTTTTTCTGATAAATAGTGATTTTGGGGGCAGCTAGGTGGCACATTGCATAGAGCACCAGCCCCGAAGCCAGGAGAACTTAAGTTCAAATCTGGCCTCAGATTTCTTTCTTCCTAGCTGTATGACCCTGGGCAAGTCACTTAACCCCAATTGCCTCAGCAAACTAAAAAAAAAAATTAGTGATTTTGAGCATTTTCTCATATGACTAGAAATAATTTTAACTTCATAACTTTTAACTATTTATCAGTTGAAGAATGGCTTATATTCTTATAAATTTGAATCAATTCTCTATATAGATAATGGGGTATTTTTGTTTCACCCTGATCTTATTGGAAAAGCTTCTAACTTATCCCCATTACTAATAATGCTTCAAAAAAATTTTTAAATTAATTTTTAATTTTAATTTTTTTAACTAATAATGCTTACTGACAGTTTTACGTAATTCTGCATGATTTCACATGTATAATTGATATCACATTGCTTGCCTTCTCAATGGGTAGGGGCAGGGAAAGGAGAGAATTTGGAATTCAAAACTTAAAAAGAAAAGGATGATCAAAATAAATATATAATAAAGTTTAAAATTTTATCACCTAATCCAAATTCTGGTGGTTGGTATCTACCAATCCTTAGCACACTTCATCTTCTTTCTCATCTAGTTTAATACCTTGCTCCCAAGACCCCAAGACTACCAGTGTTTGCCTTCATTTTAAGGGACTTAGCATACATATTAATGTTCCCTGACTTCAATCTGCTCAGCTCCCATGACTTCCATTCAACTTCAGCACAACAAAAAGTGGTCACACCCTTAATCTTACTTTCATCCACAAGCATTTTATTCTTTCTGACTTCTCTTATATTAAATACTATTGACAATGTTCTCTTAGTAACTATCTTCTCTCTGAATTTTCCTTACACTGTTCTGTCCTAATCTTTCCCTATTTGTCTGACCATATTTTTCAGTTTCTTTGACTAATTCATCATTCATATCATGCCCAGTAACTGGTGACATTATCATTGCTTTCTTTGAGTAGAAATAAATCACCTATTTTATATCTGATTTATTTCTGTACCTTTTTTTTTTTGCTCACCTTTTGGAAAAACCTTTAGACTTTCAAGTCCATAATTATGTCTATAATTAGCAACTCTATAATTAAATGTGTGGGTATAGATGATGAAGCAATTAATGTGAGAAGGGGATTCTGCTCCCTACTGAGGAGTCAGGCTTTCCCAGAAGTGAACCAAAGAGAACAATATGTCGTAGTAAAGGCAAGAAACTAGCTTAGGTCTCTTCTCCTGGAGTCTCAACCAAGTAGTTGGCTTTAGCCTCTATACTAGACCTGATTTTCCCAACTCAAAAGGCACCTCTTCTTTGCAGCTTTTTTTTTGGTCCTTTCAGTATATATATTATATATATATATTTACATGTGTGCATGATATCTCTCCCATTAGAATATAAGCTCCTTAAGAGAATCCCCAGTGCTTAGCACTGTGCCTGGCACATAGTAAGGAATTTATAAATATCTATTGACCAATTGATTGACCTATAATACTCTAAGCATTTTATTTATTTTTTTTCTTTTATTTATTTATTTTTAATTAAAGCTTTTTATTTGTATAACATATGTATGGGTAGTTCCCCAACATTGATCTTTACAAAGCTTTCCATTACAAATTTTACCCCCAGTCCCCTCCCCTCCCCTAGATGGCAGGAAGTCCACTGCATGCTAATAATGTTGAAATGTCTAAGCATTTTATAATATCATTTTAAGCTAGTTTTGCTAATTTGTGAATGGAAGATAATATGTCAAAGTTGCTTTAGTTTATATTTTTGCTGATTAATAAAATATTTTGACATATTTAATTATTATTGTTTATTCTATTAAAACAGTCTTTTAATCATAAAAATAATTAGCAAGTCATTAGCAAGAAGTTTTTAAAAGCTTCCAAATATTTCCCCCCAAATTGCTAAGACAGGCAAGTGATAGTGTAGTGATAAGCCAATATGCTTGAACTTTAATTAAAAGAAGGAATAATAGAAAAAGTGTTGGTTTGAAATCAAAAGTGTAGTAGACACCCTTTCATTGATAATTGTGTAACTCTGGGAATGTCCTTTACATTCCTTGAACTTTGGTTTTTTGCTCTGTGACATGATAATGTTTTACCTAATTCCCCAAGTTATCTTGAAAAAAGAAGTAATATAAGAAATATGCAAAGTGATGGCAATTATTTATAATTATAAATCATTAAACAAAAATACTTATTCATTTAGATACATTTAAGTAAATATATTTACTCATATAAAATTTTAGTAACTCCTCAGTGAGGATATTTAGTAGAGAATATACCACATTTCTATTACTTCATGATTGACGAAAAGTTGTAGACTTTTCTTGTGCTTATTGTTTTGAAAATTTTTTATAACAAGAAGTAATGAATTTGGTAGAGCAAATCATTGCCTTCCAAGTTCTCCTCCAATAAGGTATCTTCCCATATATAAAGCAACATGCAAAATTCTGTGAAAGAAAAAAACAAAAATAAATTCGTGTCACAATTTTCTGATCATTAATATCAAGAAAGAAAAGTAACAGAATCACCAAAAGAATTTACTAGCATCCCAGATAGAGGAGATTCAAGGCAGAATTGAAGTGGAAAAGATGTTCCTTACAGTTGATGAGATTCTTCACACCAATGGTTTCAAATTCAAATAGTGGGAGCCCACATATTGACTTGGAAAACCACAAATAAGCATTACTTATGTTATATTGTCTTTTTGCTATAGAAGTGAGACAGACTGTGTCTGGATGATCAATATCAATTTATCTTTTGTTATTGTACTGTATTATTGTATTACAAATATACATTTGTAATACAAATGAGTCATTAGTCATTTTCATACTAATGAGTCAGATCCTCCAGAAAAAAGGCTAGTTATATTTTCATTTCATGGTTTTAGAGGTAATCCTGAGGGGTTGGGAGCATCCTTCTCTAATGCTATTGGCTCCATCCTCCTGTATTATACCCAAAGTTAATAGCCAGTGATTAGAATTCCATTTTCATTTAGTCAATTAAAACAAATCAATTTTTACCAAAAGATATTTACTGCAGAAATTTAGTAAGAACAGAAGCTACAAAGTATTCTTCCCCTTTTCCCCCCAATATCTGGAGATGTACTCTTTCCCTATATTTCTCTAATCCTTGGGTAAAAAGGGCTCAAATTTAAAGAAATTTCTAACTAACATTTATTCCATCAAGTTCACTTCTGCATTAAACAAACAGATAGATAAATTGCTGTTGATACCCTCCTAACTTCCCTTAATCTATTGTGATGTTTAAAAAGTTTGAGAGACATAGTTTCTGGGTAATTCAGTCATTTTGTTAATAAAGCTAGCCCACTCTCCAATTGATAAATGGTCAAAGGATATGAACAGACAATTTTCAGATGATGAAATTAAAACTATTTCTAGTCATATGAAAAGGTGCTCCAAATCACTATTGATCAGAGAAATGCAAATTAAGACAACTCTGAGATACCATTACACACCTGTCAGATTGGCTAAAATGACAGGAAGTGACAATGACGAATGTTGGAGGGGATGTGGGAAAACAGGGACACTGATACATTGTTGGTGGAACTGTGAACGGATCCAACCATTCTGGAGAGCAATTTGTAACTATGCTCAAAAAGTTATCAAACTGCATCCCCTTTGACCCAGCAGTGTTTCTATTGGGCTTATATCCCAAAGAAATCTTAAAGGAGGGAAAGGGACCCACATGTGCAAGGATGTTTGTGGTAGCCCTTTTTGTAGTGGCTAGAAACTGGAAACTGAATGGATGCCCATCAATTGGAGAATGGCTGAATAAATTATGGTATATGAATGTTATGGAATATTATTATTCTGTAAGAAATGACCAGCAGGATGATTTCAGAGATGCCTGGAGAGAGTTTCATGAACTGATGCTGAGCGAAATGAGCAGAACCAGGAGATCATTATACACGGCAACAACAATACTATATGATGATCAATTCTGATGGACATGGCTCTCTTCAACAATGAGATGTTTCAAACCAGTTCCAATTGTTCAGTGAAGAAAGCCATATACACCCAGAGAGAGGGATGTGAAATGTGGACCACAACATAACATTTTCATGCTCTCTATTGATGTTTGCTTATATTATGTTTTCCTTCTCAGGTTTTTTTATTTACTGTATATATATATATATACATATATATATATATATATATATTCAATCTGTCAAATACTTTAACATAATTAACATGTATTAGACTTCCTGCCATCTAGGGGAGGGGGTGGGGGGTAGGAGGGAAAAATTTGTAACAGAAAGTTTTGCAAGGGTCAGTGTTGAAAAATTACTTATGCATATTTTTTGGCAAATAAAAAGCGTTAATAAAAATGAAAAAAATAATAAAAGTAGCATGTTATTAATTAAAGAGATCAATGGCACTCTCCAATGCCAAAGACACAACATACAGCTATGATGGTAGGTTTACAGTTTATTTACTCTTGGAAGATTGGGTGTTCTTGAGGGTAGCAATCAACACTGATTGGCTAACAATTAATGAGAGAATGAATATTATGAGAAGTAGGTTATTTTCCAGTGAAGGTCTTGAGGTATGTGATACTGGACACTCAAAAGTTGATCAAAGATACTTATCAATTTCCATATCACCTATCTGACAAAAGTGAGAATCAACATTTTCCCAGATCTGTCTGAGTCAATACTATGAGCAGAAATCCACCCATTAACCTAAATCAGAATTTCTTTTTTTGTGTTTGATTAGATCTTAGCCATCCTGACTAGGTAAGTCTTTGAGAAAGATTTCCCATGTTGATTGATTTCTGGATGAGAAAATAGCTCTGATTCAATAATTAGTTATTAATACAAGGGGGAAACAATCATTTCTCTAATTATGCTAGGTCAAACAGATCACTTAGAACTTTGTTTTCCAGTCACTAACATTAATTAAGCACTTTCCAAAAAGATGGCATAATCTTCATTTTTATGGCTCTACTCATTATTCCTATAATTTTTCTAAACCAAAATAGCCGTTACTCCCCTCCATGAATGTTTAGGAGAGTCATGTTGAAAGTGCAATTTCCCACTTGAAGACCAGCTTTCAGAATTTTAGTAATTCAATCTCCTGACCTTAAAGATCTCAGATGTTACAGCCATCCTCGGGATTCCATTTAAACCAGGAAAGAGGAAGTACTATAGACTATAACCAACAGCAGGGTTGGGTACTCATGGGTCATAATGCTGCACTGGTGGAGAGATAAAAGTCCAAAGAGACTTGTAGTATCCCTCACCTACTCATTTAGACTCCATGACTTCCAATAGAAGTCATAGAAATTGGCTTTTAAATGGTTCCCCAGTTCTGGTTCTGGAGTCAATCAACAATCTGCCTCTTCACCCCATACCTTGTAGACCAGAACTGGTTTCAGAATTTCTCACAAGCTCTAAATTTTGGATCAGAACCCTTCCATTGTGCTTTATTTTTCCTTTTCAGAAACATTTTCTCTAATTTCTTTCACATGGATTTGCAGTGAGCAGTTCATGCATATTCTCTGAGGATGGAACTCCATTGACAAGGCCCACTTTGTCACTATTTTTTTTTATTAAAGCTTTTTAATTGCAAAACATATGTGTGGGTAATTCTTCAACATTGACCCTTACAAAGCTTTCTGTTACAAATTTTCCCCCCTAGTCCCCACCCTCCCCTAGATGGCAGGAAATCCACTACATGTTAATTATGTTAAAATACTTATTTGTCACTAATTTTTATGAGTTTTTCTTTGTACTTGGATATATTAGTTATTATTAGAATTGTCATATGGAAGAAGATTTCTGTTTGGCTTCAGAGGGAATAAGTTAAATCAATTGGGGGCAGCTAGCTGGCTCAGTGGATAGAGCACCAGCCCTGAAGTCAGGAGAACCTGAGATCAAATTTGTTCTCAGACACTTGATACTTCCTAGCTGTGTGACCTTGGGCAAGGCACTTAACCCCAATTACCTCAGCAAAAAAAAGAAGAAATGTAGTTTATCTAACGATGATGTGGGATTATGGCTCAGGAGACAGACTGGGGCTAAATATATTGTTCTTTCAGTCAGTTTAATCAGTTAGGGGTAGCCCAGAGAGGGAAGATTCAGTATGACTGAATCTGGGACATAATGGAGAAGGCTGTCATGCACCTTGCACTACAATGGAAAAAAATCACTGTGTTAAGTATTTTAACATAATTAACATGTAGTGGATTTCCTGCCATCTAGGGGAGAGGTGGGGAGTAGGGAGGAAAAATTTGTAACAGAAAGCTTTGTAAGGGTTAATGTTGAAGAATTACCCACACATATGTTATGCAAATAAAAAGTTTTAATTAAAAAAATCATTGTGTTAAGCACTGAAGTTGTGAAAATATATTTTTTTAAATGGTATATCTTCAAAATGCTTATATTTTATTAGGGGGAGACAAGACATTCTCACACACTATTTTCCTCCAACATGACTCTCTTAAACATTCATGTAGGAGAGTGATGGCTAGTGAAGGATATTTTGGTTTGAAAAAATTATAGGAATGATGAGCAGAGCCACAAGAATGTAGATTGTTCCACCCTTTTGGGGAGCAAGTGCCTTTTCCAGGCAGTACAGATTTGATGATGGCTTCAGAACTGAAAGGTGGACAGTGAAGGTTGGAGATGAGTCTGAATATATAGCAGTAAGCAAGAAAATGGTGACATTGAGTGAAACATGGCTAAAGATGACCTGATAGAGTGGATCCCATGAAAGATATCATACAGTGTCCCCAGGGTAAAATTCTAGAAATTAAAAGATTAAATTGTTCAGGGATCTGGTCCAGGAGACAAAGTGGCTAGTGAGAAGAGGATGGAAGAGTGAAAGCAGGCTGTAGATTTAATGCAAGTATTTGTTCAGTCAATATGACTAAACTGGGCTCTAACCTACGGGTACCCGGAGTTGAACTGAGCAGGCTAGTCAAATTTTGAAGTGAGGGAAATAGCTTGCAAGCCAACTCCACTTTCCTAAGAAGGGGGACTCACCTGCTTATGGCACAACTCAAGTTTTTAAGCATGAAAACCAGAAACAGCTAGACCACAACACAGTTATTTTTTGGGTCTCTAGGTCATTAAGATTTTTGAGCCTTGTGATTGTTTAGCTGGGCACAGAACCAAGGTTAGCATGGTCAGGAGCAGAAGTGAGTTCAGTTCACCTGGCAATTGTTAACATGTTGGGGGATCTAATTAATCACTCTGGCTGCAGCATGTCAGTTGTAATCTTAATTTCCAAGTCAGGGTCTGCTGGAAAGTAAGGAAGCCCCAACAAATGTAACTAGTTAGCATTATCACTTCACATCATATTAATAGATATGAAAATTATAGATTTCATTAATCTCATTACAAGAGTATAGGGAATCAAACACAGTGATTACATTCAATAAGCCACTATAGGTTACATTCATTTCATTAGGGAGTATCATCCATTGACTTATATAACTTCTAACTTTACCCTGGGAGCTTTAAATGATAACCTGGTTGCTAGGATACCTAATGTTCTGGTACCTCTGTTATGGACAGTAACCTTGAGTGTCTTTCCCTCCCAGCTTTATTTATTTATTGATTTAGATTTTTTTTTTGGTTAGGTGAAAGAGGCCATTCTCTGGCTCAATTGGTCCTGAGTCTCCTTGGGAATGACAAGGTATGATTTGAAGCTTTTTGATTCTTACCAAATCCAGCATCTTTTTGAGTTAGTTTCTCTTCAAATCACCACCTTGGTCAGAATAGATCCTGACAGGGAAGCCATATAAAATAAGACAGTGGCAATTATGTAACTTTTCTGGCTCTTGGCTGGATGTGAAAGTGCATGTCAGGGGACTTTATTTTCCTCTGATTAGCAGATTGCTTGCTGAAGTTCTTATAAAAGACATACACAAGTCATGAACATTTCAGAGACAAGATTAAGCAATGGATCAGATATTAGACTTGAAGTAAGAAAGATCTGGATCCAAATTTCACTCCAGGAACTCTATATGGACAAAATTTCATTTTTTCCTCCTTTCCTTGAAAGGTCTAGAAGAAATCTGGTGGACTAGAGGGGACTCCTTTGTTTAGTACAGAGCTTTAGTACAGAGTTGTATGAACGAACGTTTTTGGAACCAAACTGACACAAGAATGAAAAAACTAAGCCCAGAAAAACCATACAAGGTCAGTCGGTAATTCCCAGACCAAAACTTGGCAGAGTGCAATCTACATTTAAGTCCTGCAGGTGTTCTTCTATCAACAACCTCTCACTTCCTCCCAGGAAATTAGTGTAGTCCTTGAAGAAGATACCTAAAAGTTCTCTAAAGATATTTTATGCATTTATCTAACTTGTCTGTGTAGAAAAGTAGCAAATGTTTTCAAGGACTGATGGACTGAAATAGAAAGAGATATGCTAGAACAAAGATAAGTTTTAAATCTATCCCTGCCATGGGAAAATAAAGGGTGTCTATCATAGTTATGTATTCTGCAGTTTGAAAAAAAACCATCTATTTTAGAGAAGAAAGGCAGGTGTTATTTTTAATGTCCTTTCTCTTGCTGCTTTTTGTTTTGAGAAAATGGTTTTATACTGGAACTATATTTTTCCTCTTCTCCTCTCTTTCTCATGCTTACATATGAGGCCTGTAATAAATAAGTGCTTGTTAATTGATTGCTGCTGCTGCTGCTTTTGAAAAGGGTAGTTTTATGGAGTCTTTTTTTCTTTATTTCCCTCATCTTTCTGACTTGGAAAGACTCAAAAGACAATTGTCCATTTCTCAGAGCTCTTTTACTTTTCTCAGAGGATTGAGAGGCTTGAAAACCCTCTTGATTTTTTTTTTAACCAGACTAGGATTTTCAACACTGTTCTCCATCCCTTGTCCCCCTGAAAGAACAGTTTAATAGGACTCGGAAAAAGGTATTTCTAATGTGATCTCCTGTTTTCCCAGAGTTACTTTCAATGCAAGCTTCAGCCTCTTCCATCTGTCTCCAATATTGTCTCTCTGAATATGTTTTCTATCGCTCATAAACCTTAGACCTTTTCTTCTCTCCTGTTTATCTGTCTTCTCAGCCTGCCTGGAATATGGATGATTTACTCTTTAGAGGTTGTTAAAGCTAAGTTCCTAATGCAAAGTAATTATTTGATTGGGTTAATTTTCATTTAATGTATAGTGAGAGAAGCACTCTGAGCTAACATTTTTGCAATATGATATATATATATATATATTTAAATTCTATATGCTGAAAAAAATCTGTACTCCTGTTTTCAAAGAAAGGCTAATGAAAATATGTCTCATTGGGTATAATTTGCCAAAAAGCAGTGTTTCCAAAATTAAAAGAATCCACATTGAGGAGACTGGTAATATGTATAAAGAAATATATATTCTCAAATCTCTCTAAAGCAGGTCATCCCCAAAGCCTTTCTAATGCTTATGTTTTCTGGGTAAATAGTACAAGTATTACAATAACTTACTAGATGATCTGTCTGCTTCAAATCTCTCCCCACTTTAATCTATCCTTCATTTAGCTGTCAAAGTGATCTTCCTAAAGTGGAAGTGTACTTGAAGATTCTGACCAAGTCATCCCCTTAGCACAATGTCTGGCACGTAGAAGGCTTTTACTATGACTATTGATTGATTGGTTGCAAAAGGAATCCATGATGGCTCATTGCTGCCTTCTCTAAGCCTATCATATGACAGGTAGATTGATTGATATGACTGAGAAAATAAAGGTTCAAACTTCTGAGCATATCGATTTATTAAACAACGCATGTCAATTTCATAACAAATCAGGACCATATCTCTTCTGTTCCACACTGGACAGGGGGAGATAGATTTTTTAATGCATTAAAAGAAAATAAATTATAAACCAGGATATTAGATTTGGTCATCTGATTTCTAATTGGAGGAAAGATTAGGAGTTTTCAAAATTAGGAAGAAGACAGCACCTAAGTACAATTCCTAGAAATCAGGGAAAAAAGCTGTCTCACTCTCCCCCAAGTATCTCTGCCCAAAGGAGCAAGGGAACAATAACTAATTAACCATATGGGGCCAGTTTTCAGATAATATATATAGACTGCTTGAGATGGATAATTGTGAGGAAACTCTTCCATTAGTCTCCTGATCAGGTTTCTGGTTAGCATAAACTAGGTCCTTTCTTTACAAATGTCAATATAATTTTATACACAAAATCCTTAATCAATTTTGAGAACTTATTACTAAAACAAAGCCTGAATTTCTATATGATACATTTAGAAGTCAATTACATTCACTTGAAGAAATAATAATGTTTAACATTTATACTGTACTTAACATATCTGAGGCATTATATTAAACACTTCACAATCACTATATCATTTGATCCTTGGGAGGTGGGAACCATTATTATTTTCCTTTTCAAAAATCAGGAAACTGAAGTACAGAGATAAAGACAACTTGATAAAGATCACACAACTAATACATTTCTGAAATTTAAATCTAACTCAGATTTTTCTGCATTTTCTCCATTTTTTTGTATTTGATGCCACAATTAATAGTAGAACATATTTCACCACATCATAATTTAGTTCAAGACAAAGTGCAAACAAATAAAATTTGGATTTACAACCACAAAATCAAAATATCCATTTTTCAGGGCTATCAGATACCTATATTTTCAATTAGACCCCAGAGTTAACAATTAGCTCATTTTCAAAGGTTTCTGGTAATACTTTCACCTTTCCATAAACTTTTTATTAATTTTTTTCAAATATCACCAAAGCCAAATCAGTTCCTTTATAACCTCATCTTATCTTCTATTTCCTTGAAGATTTTCAATTTTAACCTCTGGTGAAAGATAGGGAGAGGCTCCAAGTAGCAGTTTCCCATTCTTATCTTCTTGTTTTGAAGGTCCTGAAATTCTAAAGACTAGGGAATATGCCTCTGGAATGGACATTTAGAGACAGAGCACTATATTTTCTAATCTTATCTCAAACTGTCTAAATAATTAATATTTATTCTATAGAATTTCTCCTTTGCAATTTGGTACAACATTTTTAAATAATACCAATTAATTACAACACTGCTACCTTTTTGAATTCCTAAAAGCTTAAAAATGCATGATTTCTTTCTAAAATTCTTTGGTGACCTTGTAGTTTACCTAAATAATTTAAGTTATCTATAGATTTGAAAGTTTCAGCCTTCCCAAAAGACATTCCTAGTTCCTTTTCAACACCCCTCCTCTCCCATTAGGTATATGTATCCAGGCAATATAGGAAGTAAGATGTCACTCTTTATGGGTTCCTTTTCAGTTTAAATTACCTTTTCCATTCCTTAATTACATTTTACTCATTTTAAAGTTACTTCCCAATTGTAAGAAGTTTTTCCTCTTTTCATGGTCAAGAAAGGATTAATGCAGCTCTTTAAGGTTTTTTTTCCCCCTCACAACTCTGATTTTACTTTCAAATTAGCTGACTTTCTTCATTGCACTAAAACAATAACTATATCAATGGGGAGGGGGAGGAGAGGGAGCTCTCTAAGTACTATTTTACCCCTAAAATTTTTAAAGAATCTAATTCTTATTTTTTCCTTCAAACAAATTTTGCAGAGTAGTACCCCAAAACTCACTAAATTATGTTAAGCTTTTATGTTCCTTATGCAATAGAACAAAGAGAAGGGGATAAATTCCTGAAATTACCCAAAGTCCCAGGAGTTCTCCCTTCCAATATTAAAATGATTAATCCTCAAATTCCTTAATGACTAATCTTCAGTCTCCTTAATCTCCAAACCTTCAAAATCTACAAAGTTTTTTTTTTTTTTTAGCAGTTCAGGTTTTTGTTTTTGTTTTGCTTTAAATCTAATCTCTTGCTGAAAGCTTAAAGTAGGAGTTGGTACCTGCTTATTTCGACAGAGAATTTGGCATGTTTCAAGTATGAAACTATGAAATTTCATTAATCTTCCCCAGCTTTCTAAGCTCTGGCTGCAATTTTTTTTCTTAGTAGTCTTTCAGACTGGCTGCATTTTTCCCTTAGAAATCTTTCAACATCACAAAATCTACAGACAACACTAAACAGGATACAAGACTGATTTTTCTGAGCATTTTACAAAGAAATAAAAACAAAGACAAAATGATAAGACAAGAATACTTGCTAACTTCTTTATCTCCTACAGAAAGTCTAATCAAAAAGCTTTTAATTTGCCATAATTAAAATTCCTTTCATCAGGCCATTTTGATTTTTATATGTTTTACCATAATTTGAGAGCTCTTTTAGTTGCCTTCTCCATTCCTAGATCCTCTTCTGGATCACCACTTTATCATGACAGAAGGCTTTGAGTAGATCAATGAAATTATGAGCTACGTCATATAGGGTTAACCAAGATGGCAGATCATCATGGAGTTTTTTTGACAAAAGGTGACTCACTGGAGAGGGAAACTACTCCAGTATCTTTGCCAAGAAAACCCTATAAACAGTTAAAAACTAGAAGATGAATCCCTCAGATCAGAAGGTATCCAATACACTATGGGGAAGAGCAAAAAAATAGCTACAAGCAGCTCCAGTATTAATGAAGCAAATGGGCCAACATCAAAAGGATGTTGCAGATGTGTCTGGTAGTCTACTATGTCTGGAGAGACCAATATTGCATAAGAACCTGGAATATAATAAGATTTATGAACGAAGGTAAGCTGGTTGTGGTCAAAAAGGAGATGTAAAAATTAAACATAGACATTTTGAAATTATTGAATTTAATTCAACTAATCATTATATAAACTAATATGAGCAAGAATCCCTTAGAAGAAATGGAGTAAGCCATTCTGGAGAGTAATTTGGAACTATGCTCAAAAAGTTATCAAACTGTGCATACCCTTTGACCCAGCAGTGTTTCTATTGGGCTTATATCCCAAAGAAATCATAAAGGAAGGAAAGGGACCCACATGTGCAAGAATGTTTGTGGCAGCCCTTTTGTAGTGGCTAGAAACTGGAGCTGAATGGATGCCCATCAATTGGAGAATGGCTGAATAAATTATGGTATATGAATGTCATGGAATATTATTTTTCTGTAAGAAACAACCAGCAGGACGATTTCCGAGAGGCCTGGAGAGACTTACCTGGACCAATGCTGAATGAAATCAGCAGAACCAGGAAATCATTGTACAAG
The DNA here is from genome assembly GCA_023553655.1 of Myrmecobius fasciatus. Classification (NCBI taxonomy): domain Eukaryota; kingdom Metazoa; phylum Chordata; class Mammalia; order Dasyuromorphia; family Myrmecobiidae; genus Myrmecobius; species Myrmecobius fasciatus. Next base: position 154,980 of record JAJPUD010002007.1, read on the forward strand.
GCAACAACAAGACTATATGATGATCAATTCTGATGGACATGGCTCTCTTCAACAATGAGATGTTTCAAACCAGTTCCAATTGTTCAGTGAAGAAAGCCATATACACCCAGAGAGAGAGAGATGTGAAATGTGGACCACAACATAACATTTTCATGCTCTCTATTGATGTTTGCTTGCATTGTGTTTCCTTTATCTGATTTTTCTTGTAGATATGATTTTTCTTGCACAACAATGATAAGTTTGGAAATATGTATACACATGTTCAATTTGTCAAGTATTCTAACATAATTAACATATAGTGGATATCCTGCCATCTAGGGGAGGGGTGGGAGAGTAGGGGGGGAAATTTGTAACAGAAAGCTTTTTAAGGGTTAATGTTGAAGAATTATCCATACATATATTTTGCATATACAAAGTTTTAATAATTTAAAAAAATTTAAAAAAAGAAATGGAGTAGCCCTCATTGTCAATAAAAGGGTAAGAAAAGTAATACTGGAGCATAATATTAAAAATGACAAGGATAATATGTTTGAATCCAAGGCAAACCATTCCACATCACAGTAATACAAGTCTATGTTCTAACTAAAAGAGTTGGCCAAAGTTAATCAGTTCTATGAAGACCTACAAAATCTTCTAGAAATAACACTCTCAAAAAGATGTCACATTCTTCATAGGAGATTGGAATGCTTAAGTAGGAAATCAAAAATAATTAGAATAACAGGGAAGTTTGATCTTGAAGTACAAAATGAGGCAGGGAAGAGACTTACAGAGTTTTGTCAAGATAACTCAGTGGGTGTAAAAACATTCTTTTTCAACACCCCACAAAGGCAACTAACACATGAATGATCAATATTGAAATCAGATTGAACTTTGCAGCCAAAGGTGAACAAATTCTATATAGCCATTTAAAACAAGATCTGGAAGCAACTATAGCTCAAATTCTGAGATTCTTATTACAGAATTCAAATTTAAATAGAAGAAAGCAGGAAAAATCATCACACCATGTAGGTATGACCTAAGTAACATCCTTTACAAATAGGAAGTGGAAATGATGAATATTTAAGGGACTAGATCTGATAATAGAATACCTGAAGAACTATGGACAGAAGTTTGAAAAACAAACAACAAAAAAAAAAACCAAAAAACAGGAGGCAACAACCAAAAAACATCCCAAAGAAAAAGAAGAGCAAGAAAGCAAGATGCTATCTGATTGCACCTTTACAAATAGGTGAGGAAAGTGAAAAGGGAAAGATATGCCCAACTGAATGGGGAATACCAGAGAACAGCAAGGAAAGTTAAGAAGGTTTTCTTGAATGAGCTGTGCAATGAAATAAAAGAAAATATTGGAATGAAAAAGACAAAAGATTTTCAAAAAATTAGAGATATCAAGGGAACATTTCATACCAAAATGGGCATAATAAAAGACAAAAATGGTAGGGATTTAACAGAAGCAGAAGAGCTTCAGAAGAGGTTGAAGAACTATACAAGAAAGATCTTAATATCTCTGATAATTGTGATGATGTCATTACTGATCTAGAACCAGACATTTTGGAGAATGAAATTAAGTGGGTCTTAGAAAGCACTGCTAATCTTAACCCAGTAGTTAAGAGTAGTGGAGATGTTGGAATTCCAGATGAGCTACTTAAAGTCCTAAAAGACTGCTAAAATGCTGCACTTTAATATGTCAGCAATTTGGAAACTCAACAGCAGCCACTTGGATTGGAAAAAATGTGTTTAATGTCCCAATCCTAAAGAAAGTCAATGCCAAAGAATATTCAAATTGCCAAACAATTGCACTCATACTGGCAAAGTTATGCTTAAAATTCTGCAAGCTGGTCTTCAGTAGAATGTAAAATGAGTATTATTAGAAGTACAGGCTGGTTTTCGAAGAAGCAAAGGAAGTAGAGACCAAATTTCCAATATTTGCTGGATTATGGAAAAATCAAGGGAGTTTAAGAAAAATATCTGCTTTGATTTCTTTGATACTAAAGTCTTTGTGTGGATCACAACAAAATGTGGCAAGTCCTCAAAGAGATGAATGTACTGGCTCATCTCACTTTGTCTCCTGAGAAACATGTATGCAGGTTAAAAAGCAGCAATTAGAATTGAAAACAGAACAATTGGCTGGTTTAAGAATATGAAAGAAGTATGAAAAAGCTATATACTGTAACCTTGTTTATTTAACTTATATGCAGAGTACATCATGCAAAATGCATACTGAACAAATCAAAAGCCAGAAATGAGGTTTCCAGGAGCAATATCAACAGTCTCCAAAATGCTAAAGTCAGGAGGACCTGAGTTCAAATCTGATCTCAGACATTTAACACTTCCTAGCTGTGTGACCCTAGGCAAGTCACTTAACCCCAATTGCATCAGGAAAAAAAAAAAACAATTTCCAAAATAAAGATAAGATTTTTTTGATGAAGGTGAAAGAGGAAAGTGTAACTCTTGTTTGAAATTTAGCATTAAAAAGTCTAAGATATGGCAAATGGTCCTATCACTTCCTGGCAAATAGAGAAGAAATGGAAGTAGTTTCAAATTTTATATGATTGAGCTCAAAGATCACTGTAGATGGCAACTACTGTCATGAAATTAAAAACAAAACAAAACACCACAGCTTGTCTATATGGTCAAAATAATGGTTTTCCAATAGCAATGTATAAATATGAGAGTTGGATTGTAAGGAAAGTTTAGACCTAGAGAATGAATGCTTTTGAATTATGGCTCTGGAGAAGACTTTTGGCAGTCTCCTGGATTAGCAAGGAAATTAAATCAATCAATTCTTAGAGAAATTATTTTAAACTACCTATTGGAAAATCAAATACTAAAGGTGAATCTTAAATACTTTGACCACATAGTGAGAAGACAGAACTCTGGAAAAGACTGATGCTGGCAAAGATCAAAGGCAAAAGGAAATGACAGCAGAAGATAAGGAGGATAGATAGTGTCATGGAAGCAACAAACAAGAACTTGAAGAGATTTTGGGAGAGGGTGGAGCACAGAAGGGTGTGTTCTATAATCCGTGGGATCATGAAGAGTATGATATGACTGAACAACTGAACAACAACCACAACAAAAACTGCCTAATTACACAAATTATAGTCATAGGCAAGAAATGAAGACCTTGGGAGCATAGATTGGGTTTTCTTTATTGTTATCCATTTAAGGTAAGAGTACAGAAAAGAAAAACTGATCTGGGATGTAAACATCTAGGTAAGAAGGTGACATCTGAGAACAGGATTGAAATTTCTGGGCCACAATTTAAAAACTTAGGTGATGTATATTTATATTTTTTTGTATTAGATTTATTTAATATTTTTACCAGTTATATTCAAAACATTTTTACATTGATTTTTAGAATTTTTGAGTTCTAGGTTCCCTCCCTTATCCCCACCCACAATTTTTTTTATTGTAATAAGTTTATTTATTTTTAATACACATTTATGAATCATGTTGGGAGAGAAAAATCAGAGCAAGAGGTGAAAACGATGGGAGAGAGAGAAAAGAAAAAGTGAACACACCATGTGTTGATTTACATTCAGTCTCCTTAGTTCTTTTTCTGGATGCAGATGACATTTTCTGTCCAAAATCTATTGGGATTACCCTGGATCAGAACCACTGAGAAGAACCAAGTCTTTTACACTTGATCATCACACATTCTTGCTGTTATTGTGTACAATATATTCCTGGTTCTTCTTGTTTCATTCAGCATCAATTTGTGTAAAACTTTCCAAGCCTTCTAAAATTAGCTTGTTCATCATTTTTTTTTAATTTTTTGCTGAGGCAATTTGGGTTAAGTGACTTGCCCAGGGTCACACAGCTAGGAAGTGTCTGAGACCAGATTTGAAAGTCAGGTACTCCTGACTTCAGGGCTGGTGCTCTATGTCACCTAGATGCCTTCTGTTCATCATTTTTTATAGAACAATATTATTCCACTACCTTCAAGTACCACAACCTGTTCAGCCATTCCCCAGCTGATGAGCAATCACTCCTTTGTTAAAGGTGGTATACATTTAGTTAAGAATGTCATTTACCTACCAAAACTGGCACAAATATAATTGCTACAATTGAACACAATAGACTAGAATTCAATAAACTTGAGAATAAAAATTGCTTAAGATAGAAGTCCTTTGACAGGAATTGCTAGAAAAACTGAAAAATAGTTAGAAATTAGGTTGAGGCCAGTATCTTCTACAACATATCACATAAGTTCAATATGTATCTGTGACTTTAATATTAAAGGTTAATATAAAATAATAAAAATTAAATATTATTAAAATAATTATTATTAGTAGTATAAAATATATGAAAAGCAGATCAAGTACTCAGTTTTTTAATCATTTATTTTACATGTTTTTTATAATCTGTCCCTCAAAACACAACTGAAAGATTAAAACTTTTATCATAAATAATGTATAGCTCAAAGAAAGATATCCCTACATTGGCCATGTCCCAAAATGTACATCTTTCATCATTTCTTCTGTGGGAGGAGGAATGGCGTATTTCCTTTTCAGTGTTCTGACCTTGTAGCCTGCCATTGCATTTATCAGAGTTCTAAACCTACATCAGGGTCCCCATCCCAAGACCATTCCTTTTTTTTTTTTTACATTAAAGGTTTTTATTTACAGAGTATGAGTGATTTTTCTACATTGACCTTTGCAAAAAATTTGTTTGTTCCAAATTTTTCCCCTCCTTCCCCCCACCCCACCTTTAGATGACAGGTAGTCTAATACATGTTAAATATGTTAAATTATATGAGAAACTTTTTTTTCTTATAATTAGGAGACACCTTGTTTTCCAGAGCTAAAACCCAGCAAGCAAGCTGTGCCCTGAATGTGGTATAACAATAGTCCTTTGCACTGAACCTCTGGATAAACTCTGCTGCAGCTAAATCATAGAACTGGTGGTCCTTGAGTTCCGACAAGCACCAGCAGGAATTCTGTCCAGGCCATGAAGCCCTGCTATGAATAGACTTTTTGTCACTAGGCAACCTTGCTTCACTCTGGCTGTTATGCCTCCCTGATTTTGCTATACCTCACTGCTTGATTCTTTGTCTAGCCACATCAAGGCGGTGGGGTCTCCTCTTAGACAAGGATCTAACACGTGAGTGTAGTTCCAACAGAATAAAAAAGACTTTTTTCTATAATTTCTATAAATTCTTTGGTGTTTTATTTTATTTATCAGAGTTGACAGTTGGAGTGAATTTTTTTTTTAACTATAATCTCTGTGAGCTCCTTGTTATTTTCAGGGTTATCAAATGTCAAGTACCTTTCCACAGGTACGGTTTGGGAGAATTCTTTTTTTCCCCCTTTTCAATAGTATTTTATTTTTCTAATTACATGAAAAATAGCTTTCAAATTTATTTTTATTTTTTAAAGATTACATATGTACATTCATTTTAAAAATATATTTCCATAGGAGTCATGTTGGAAGAGAAAAAACAGAACAAAAAGGAAGAACCATGAGAAAGGGCAGAAAAGCAGAAAGAAAAAAAAATTTGAAAATACGATGCTTTGATCTGAATTGTCTCCATAGTTATTTCTCTGGATGTGGATGGCATTTTCCATCCAAAGTTTATTGGAATTACCTTGGATCACTGAATTGACGAGAATTTGAATAACATACAATCTTTCTTCAACATTCATTTTTGTAAGATTTTGAGTTCCAAATGTTTTATCTTTTCCTCCTTTACCTCCCCCCACCAAGACAGCAAGCAATCTGATATAGGTTATATATGTACAGTCATTTTAAACATATTTCCACATTAATCATATTATGAAATAAAACTCAGAAGAAAAAGAAAAAAACATGAGAAAGAAAAAACAAACAATAAAAAAGGTAAAAATGATATTCTATGATATGCATTTAGTCTCCATAGTTCTCTCTCTGGATACAAATGGTAAGACTATGAGGATTGTCTTAGATCACTATACTGCTGAGAAGAGCTAAATCATAGTTGATCATTATATAATCTTGCTGTTACTGTGTACAATGTTCTCCTGGTTCTACTCATTTCACTCAGCCTTACTTCACATAAGTATTTCCAGCCTTTTCTGAAATCAGCCTGCTTGTCATTTCTTATAGAACAATAATATTCCATTATATTCATATATCATAACTTATTCAACCATTCCCCAATTAATGCGCATCCAGTCAATTTCCAGTTCTTTGCCACCACAAAAAAGAGATGCTACAATTATTTTTGCACATGTGGGTACTTTTCCCTCTTTTATGATCTCTTTGGGATATAGACTCAGTAGTGACACTGCTGGATCAAAGAGTGTGCACAGTTTTATAGCCCTTTTGGCATAGTTCCAAATTGCTCTAAGGAGAATTCTTAATCAAATAAGGAATAAGAGATCTCAGAAGATTTTTTAAAAAGAGATTTCTGATGCATGAAACTGAAAAGTTTCTCTATATATTACATCAATACAACTTTTTTTGGCTTTGAAATTTTTTTTATTAAAGCTTTTTATTTACAAAACATATGCATAGGTAATTTTTCAACACTGACCCTCGCAAAACCTTGTGTTCTGAATTTTTCCCTCCTTCCCCTCACCCCTTCCCTTAGATGGCATATTAAATATGTTAAAATATATGTTAAATCCAATATATGTATACATATTTATACAATTATCTTGCTGTACAAGAAAAATCAGATCAAAAAGGGAAAAAAACTGAGAAAGAAAACAAAATGCAAACAAACAACAACAGAAAGAGTGAAAATGCTATGTTGTGGTCCACATTCAGTTCTCACAATCCTTTCTCTGGGTGCAGATGACTCCCTTCATCACAAGACCATTAGAACTAGTCTGAATCATCTCACTGCTGGAAAGAGCCATCAGAATTGATCATCATATAGTCTTGTTGCCATGTATAATGATCTCCTGATTCTGCTCATTTCACTCAGCATCAGTCCATGCAAGCCTCTCCAGGCCTCTCTGAAATCATCCTGCTGTGCCCATCAATTGGAGAGTGGCTGAATAAATTATGGTATATGAATGTTATGGAATATTATTGCTCTGTAAGAAACGACCAGCAGGACGATTTCAGAGAGGCCTGGAGAGACTTGCATGAACTGATGCTGAGTGAAATGAGCAGAACCAGGAGATCATCATACACAGCAACAACAATACTATATGAGGATCAGTTCTGATGGACATGACTCTCTTCAACAATGAAATGTTTCAAACCACTTCCAATTGTTCAGTGAAGAAAGCCTTATACACCCAGAGAGGGATGTGAAATGTGGACCACAACATAACATTTTCATGTTCTCTATTGAGGTTTGTTTGCATTGTATTTCCTTTATCGGATTATTCTTTCTTGTAGATACGATTTCTCCTGCACAAAAAATGATGTGTGGCAATAACTATACATATATTCGATTTATCAAGTATTTTAACGTAATTATCATGTAGTGGATATCCTGCCATCTTGGGGAGGGGTGGGGAGTAGGGGGGAAAAATTTGTAACAGAAAGCTTTGTAAGGGTTAATGTTTAGGAATTACCCATACATATGTTTTGCAAATAAAAAGTATTAATAAATTTAAAAAAATAAAATAAAATCATCCTGCTGGTCGTTTCTTACAGAACAATAATATTCCATGACATTCATATACCATAATTTATTCAGCCACTCTCCAATTGATGGGCATACATTCAGTTTCCAGTTTCTAGCCACTACAAAAAGGGCTGCCACAAACATTCTTGCACATGTGGGTCCCTTTCCCTCCTTTAAAATCTCTTTGGGATACAACCTAGCAGAAACACTGCTGGGTCAAAGGGTATGCACAGTATCAATACAACTTTTAAAAAGGAAGCAGTTAACTGGAGAAAAATTCTTTACATCAAATATCTTTGATATAGATCAGGTACCCAAGATACCTAGGAAACAGCCAAAGACAAAGCAGCAAGATGAAAGATTGTTGTCTTACCTTAGATAAATCATTTAACCGCATTGTACCTTAATTCCATCATTTGTAAAATAAAATAATTGAACTCAATGATCTTTAAGATCCTTTCCACCTCCAAATATGATTCAGAATTACAAAATGTTAATAACTATATAAAAGATTTCTTCAAAACAATTATACAAAAGTAGTATGAATCAAAACAACTCTAAAACTTCATCTCAGACCCAATAGATTGACAAAAATGGCAAAAGATAGGAATAGTTCATATTGGAGGGGACATGGAAAGATAGGCAAATTCTCTGTTAGAGGAGTTTTTAACTGCTTCGACCATTCTGGAAAATAATTTGAAATTATTTTTAAAAAGTATTCCATATTCTTATATCAAATGATCCATTTGTGATAGAAGCAATATTTTAAATTCTGTTTATACCCTCAATTGAATGCAAGTTAAGCTACTTTTTCCATTTGAAGTTATTAGGATTATCTTCCAGACTTGCTTGACTCAGAGGACTAACAGCTCAGGTTGACCTCACTTCCTTGTCACTTGCTTATAGCCAGGAGGGTCATCAGTCTCTTTCTGATGTTGGGCTGTTGGACCATCATGGACAACATGGTAGGGGAGCTACACTCAGCTGAATCAATTTGAGGAGTTTTTACAACAAAAAGACTATATTTTCTCATGTATCCTACTGCTTCTGTAATTAAATAGTGACAAATGTAAATTCCTATATTTTGGTTCAAAATAATTAACTCCACAGGCACCAGATGGGAAAGGCATAATTAGACAATCAGTCTGAAAAATATCTGAGACTTTTAGTGGACTACAAACGCATTATGAATCAGCAGAGTGATTGGCAGCTAAAAAACCGGACGTGATTACGCTGAATCAAAAGAAGCATAATTACCTAGAAAATGAAGACGATAGTCCCTGTGAACTAGCCCCCATCTGAAGTGCTGTGTTGAATTCTGAGAAACAATATTTAGGAAGGATGTTAACACGATAGAGTCCAGTGTAGAGCAATTGAGATGTTGAAGGTCTTAAATGATTACCATGTGAAGACAGGTAATGTTTTACCTGGACAAGAAAAGATTCCAGGAGGATGTAATGGATGTCTTCAAGTATTTGAAAGATCGTCATGTGCAAGAAAAACTAGACTTGTTCTGTTTTGCCCCAAAGAACAGAACCTGGTCCACTGGGTTGAAGTTGTATATATGCAAATTTAGGCTTGCTATCAGGAAAAATTTACTAACAATTAGGAATATCCAAAGGAGGAATGAAGGTAGTCGATTCTCCTGCACTGGAAATCTTTAAGCAGATGCTGGATGTATGTTATAGTGGCCATCTTTCCAATTAGATTAAATGGATACTGAATTTACTTTTGACTTTTGTGATCGGATATATTGGGTGATGAGAGAATGGAATAATTCAAACTTTTTTTAGGATTAAGACTTTTCAAAACAGATTGGATTGCTGGGCAACTATACACCACATTATTCTATACCACTTGAAAGACTACTAGGAGGGAGTCACTTGAGTGACTCTCTTAACTTTCAGGCATCAGGAGGTTAGAAGCTGAGGCTGCTGGGACACTGGAATCACCTGTTAGCAAGATGCTAATTCAAGATTAGGAGACTAATAGGTACTACATATAACAAACTCTGTGTCCCTGAGAGAGGAGAGCTTGAATTTTGAAGAATTGATTCTCTGATGAATTGTTTAACAAGTCATTCAGGATGCATTAAGAATATAATCAACTATTTTGTGCCCATGATACTGTGGGTGGGGAATTGGGCAGAAAGACCCTCCTCCTTTCTCCTTGTCTTCTTCCTCCTATTCTATACACCTCCTTTCTCAACTGTTTTTTGGAGTCATTCCCTTATGGAAAGCAAATATATGAACTGGACATTAAAGCAGCATCAGCTGCTACTGGCTATGAAGATTTTACCTGGCCAGAATTACCAGCATGGTGAGCCTCCCCTTGTAGTTTTATTTTCTTATGTTGTAGTTTCTTGCAGTAAATTATAATGGGAGTATATTTTCTTTTGACTTATGAAAAAACAGAGAAGGAGATAAGAGGCTTACTGGGAAACAAAGCATGACTATGTTTTTGGAGATTTTCCCAGAATCCTGGGTGAGGGCAAAGTAATAAGCCAATTTTGTGAAAAATTTATGGAATATTGTATGCAAATGAGATTTTGACATCTTAAATGTTAAACTGAGCCCTGAGGAACCAAGACCAAAACAGAGGCAAGAAAGGTGTTTATTCTGTTAACAAATTTCCTAAACTATCTGCAGTTATAGCACTAGTCCTTCACTGAGGGAGAATATCTAATTCATCCCTTATTCTATTTATGAAGACTCAGCTAACCTTTGGGTCACCCTTCTACTTGCCAGGTGGAATATTCTCTATCCTCCTCTATTCTTGGGGAGCTCTATCCTTGTTTCATAAATAATACTTTTCTTTTTATTACCCTTCTAATTAAACTGCTAAAATACATGAAGGCATGAAGATAGTCATATACATCCAGAGAGAGGCCTGTGGGAACTGAGTGTGGACACAACACAGCATTTTAACATTTTCCATGAATATTTGCTTGCATTTTGTTTTCTTTCTTAAGTTATTTTTTTCTCTTTCTAGATCTGATTGTTCTTGTGCAGTGAGATAACTGTATAGATATGGATACATATATTGGATTTGTCATATAATTTAACATATTTAACATGTATTAGACTACTTGTCGTCTAGGGGTGGGGGGTGGGGGAGAAGGAGGGGAAAAATTTGGAACAAAAAAATTTTTTTCAATATAGAAAAATCACTCATATGTTGTGTAAATAAAAAGCTTTAATTAAAAAAAGTAAAATACATGAAGGCTTGGCAACACATGTATTCTTGCTTGCAAGCCATTTTCCTCACTTTGAAATTAAACTTCCATTTGTGTCCTGACTCTCCTGTCTCTGATCTGCTTTGGTTCTGGTCATCCAAAGGTTAGATCCAGTTCCCTAAGGAATTCAGAGCCAAGAAGCTTACTTCTTCCTAAATATCTGGTCTAAGAGTCAAGATAACTGGATATGAGCCCTCCCATCACTAAGTAACTGCCCCCATTGGAGTAATCATTTCATCTCATTGAGCTGTTTTTCTTATTTGTGTAAATGCCCTAACTCATAAGGTTCTCCATTGGCTCTAGAATTCTTTCTCTCATTGTTTTTTTGTCTTTGCTCATTTGTGTCTGATTTTTCAAGACCCCATTTGAGTTTCCTTGGCAAAGATACAGAAATGATTTCCCATTATTTGGTTTCCCATTTCCTTCTTCAGCTTATTTTACAGTTGCGGAAACAAACAGTTAAATGGGTTTTCCCAGGATTACAGTTATTAAGTGTCTGAGGTCTTATTTGAACTCAGGACTTCTGGACTCCAGAACTGGTGCTCTATCCAATGGTCACCTAGTTGCCTCTCATATTGGTAAAATGCCCTTACTCATAAATTCCTCTATTAGCTTCAGAGTTCTCTCATTGGTAAATTGCACTTTAAAAGGGCTGTTGTGAGTTAAGTACTTAGAGCAGAAGAGTTTGGGGATTTGCCTCCCTACCTTTCTCACCCAAGTTTATAGATCCAAGCTATATTCCCAGGATCCTTCTTTGCCAAGCAGACTATCTCTTAATTGGATGATAGGGATTTCTGGTCCTTTACTTATATTACTAAGACATCATCACTGGTATATTTGTTGAAGGGAGCTCTGGTCGTAGGAGTAGCTCTGCCACTTGTGCTGATGTGACTTTCCACAAATCACCCATTTGAGTCACAGTTTTCTCATCTGGAAGTAATAATACTCGTGCTACTTCCTTGAATTGTGGGGAAAATGCTAGGAAAGCATGAGATCCTCTTATTATTAGCAGCAGTATAATAAGTGCTGAATTAAATTCTATTCTGGTTTTTTGGCAATGATCCTCCCACATTCTCATTTATCACCAAGTAACTGCTGTACATCTTTCCCCTCACAAGAGGGAGGAAAGGAAAAGGTTCCCAGAAGAGAGCATCTCAAAGTTTTTCCTTGATCCAGAAGAAAAAAAAAAGCAAATTCAACTTGATACTGAATTCCCCTCCCTCACTTCCACCCACAAAGTTCACAAAGAGCTCACAGCCTAGGGATAGTGCTTAATCAGCTGGATTAGGACTGACTATGCTAGTGAGATGGAGTCCTGGCAAGGGGCCCATTGCATTTTGAAGAGATCCAGGAATAAGGCTTGGCAGGAAATTTGCTGGCCTGGACTTAAGATTGAATGGGTGTGGGGAGAATACCCAAGATACTAGGGCAGAAGCAACAAAATAAACCAAGATGAGCTGTAAGGCAGCAGCCCAGCAAAGTCCAGAAGGATGTCACTCACAAGAGATGCTCAAGTTAAATGAAAGAAGGAGCTTGGGGCGGGATATGAAGGAGATCAGATAAGCGTTTCCCTCCCAATTCAGTTATCCAGAGGAGAATGATGTGATGCATTGTGATGTTCCTTATCCCAGTGGGGTGTACATCCACTTGGGTTGCCCTTTACAACATGACTGCTTTCTGATGAGCAATAGGCAGGGGCAGGGTTTACTTTAGATGCCTTAGGCATTAAGGTGCTAGGGAGCAAGGAAAATTCCAGATAAAAGAGAATTCCAAAGAAGGAGAATGGTGATGAGCATAGACATCTGATTATAAGCCTCCAAATCCAGAGGTTTTTTCCACTATCACAGGAGTTTGTAATTTTTTTCTTGCAGGGGGCTTCAGTAGAACCAAGTTCTACAATCACAGAGCTGACATAAAAAGCTCAGAGAGACCTTAGATGCCATTACTACACTCACTTTACAGCTGAGGAAACTGAGGCTGAGGGAATTAAAGTGACTCATATTTGCACAGCAAGTAAGTGTTTGAATCAGGATTTGAATTTAGATTTTCCTGATTCTATACCCTTTTGATACTTCTCTGCCTAAGGAGGTTAAATAACTTGTCCAAGATCACACAGACAGGATTTGACCTAAAGTCCTCCATTAACATTAAATTCTTTTTTATTCTTCAGTTTTTTTTTTCTTTTGACATCTGCATGAAGGATGCATTGGAAAGAAAAAGAATGGAAGCAGGAAACCAAGTATGAGGCTTTTAAAGTGGCAGCCTTATTAATTGTCTTTTGGACTTTTGAGGCAATAAGAAGAAACAGAGAGCTCTACTTGGAGCAAGGAGCTACCACCAGGGCCCACATTTTGTTCCAGCTGTTACCATCACTGAGATGCTTGCATGAGGAAGGCAGACCTGGAACAGATCTTGGAGAGCTGGAATGTCTGAGGCAGAGCTGGAGCCAAAGTGTAAGACAAAATGGTGTCAGGGAAAGAACAGGTCCAGACCAGCAGCGGCTATGAAACCTTAGTCACCGGAGCCAGGAGATCCACCTTTTCTCTGATGATTTGCAGAAGTGTTCCTTGTGGGTTCCAAACAGACAATCCCTTCCCATTATCTACCAGCCTGAAGGAGGATTGGAAGGAAGAAGATCAGGCTTGTCTCTTGCTTGACTATTTTCCCCCTCATTTTATTGGATTTTAACAATCCATATGATCATTTAAAAGGCAATTTTCTAACGCTCATGAGACTGGTGGACAGAAAGGGAATCTTTCCTTAGGGATTGGAGCACAGCTATATAGAGATTTCCATAATTCACTGAGATATTTTGTTTTCATATATCTAGATAAATATAGATTGGAGGCCAGGAATCATAAAGCTGTGGGCAATGGAAGGAGTTTATGAATTTGTAGGCAAATGCCCTCTGGTGAGTAATGGAGACATTACAGTCTCTGGGGAGATCAACATATATTTATTGGATGTCCTCAGATCCATCTGCTTGCCTGTGGTTTGATTATAGCACAATCCAGTGGCCAAATTATATACTACAGCCCCTCAGAAGTCAAATTTTTAGAATTAAATCTGTTTTTTTTTAAATAAATTTGCACAAACCAAAATATGAGTCAGGTGTAGGCTGTTGGAACTGCAGCACCTCAAATGTCACTTACACACACAGGCTTCATTGTCATGTATAAAAAGCCCAACATTTTTGTTTTTGCTTTTTGTTTTTTTAAACTACAAGAACAGAATTAGTGGGTGTCCTGAACAAAGTTTGTGTTGAGAGGTAGAATACTGAACTCTTGACTTTTCTCTGTTCTAATCAGGCCACTTTTGGAACAGGGAGCTCATCACAGAACAAGTCATTTTATAAATAACATTTTTGAGCTGTAAGGTATTCAGAGGAGAATGATGTGATGTATACAAATTTGAAGGAATTGAGGATATTTAGCCTCTTGGGGGAGATAGAATTGCTGTGAGCAAATTTCTGAAGAGTTTTCATAGGGAAATAGAATTCGACTCATTATGCTTGGCCCTGGAAGGCACAGATAGGATCAATGAGGAAGTTAAAGGGGAGTGGATTTTGGCTTAATGTAGGAAAAACTCCCTAGGTCTGTCCACTAATGGAATGAGGTAGAAGGAATTGAGTTCCCTGTCACTGGAGGTCTTTAAACTTGGAGTCTGAACCACCACCAGGGATATATGTGAGAGAGGGAATTGATGCTTTAGGAGATAGTTGGAGATGACCTCTCTTCCAAATCTGATTTACTGAGGCAAAGGATAGAAAGGACAAAGAGAAAAGGGTCTTGTCTACTCTGGGACGAGTAGAAACTCAATGTTGAGAACTTCCCAACGATCTGCTTCAGAAGATCTCCAGCTCTCCATTACTAGAGATACTCAATCAGAAACAATGACCACTTGTTTGGCATGTTGTAGATGCTTGACCAAGTAAAGGTTGAAGGATTAGTGCCTTCTCAGTCTCTTCCAGTTCTTAGATTCCATGATTTGTTGTTCATTATTATCCCTCTTGCCTCCTGCCCACACCCTGACACTATACCTTGCTGTGTGCTGGATACTCACTTGTCCCATCTAGCTCATATACCCCACTATCCTGTTTTCCTATTACTAGATCTGATCCTCCACCATATCTCCCCATTGGTAATCTTTCCATAGCATTTTCACGCTCGTTTATTATATATTTATAATTAAATTATAAATATAATTAAATTAAATTTATTAAAAATTGTTGTCATTCTCTCATTACTATAAGCTCCATGAAAGTAGGAATGTTTTATGTAAACTTTCTATCATCCTCAGGGTTTCACATAATTCTCTTCATAAAACAGGTGGTTAATAAGTGTAAAGAAACCTGAATCCTCTGGCATGGATTTTAATTTCTTTGTCCAGGACCTAAAGTGATTTCCTGCTGTGCTCATTCTGGTCCTTAGACCAACCATGTCTGCTCCATTCTACTGCCTACCAATAATATCCAGAAGATAACATTCTCTGTACAGGACCAAATTCTTCTGCAGCTTCCTGAAGAAATTTGAAAGTTCCAAGTCCATGATGTGCATAGGTCCTATTCTGTCCCTGTGATCACTGACCATCCCAAAGCTCTTTTGAGGTCTTGATTGAAACACATACCTTCTGTAATGGCCTAGAACAGTTGTATACAAAGTGGGAGATCATGGCATGACCCCAAGGGATGTGTCTCTAACAATTTTAACAACCCATTTACTCACCTCAACACCTTTCCTCCAGGGCTTCCTTGGTTGTGTGGTTGGGTTCCTCTCAGGACAGTGATAGCCTAACAGGAAATGTGCCCATAGCAGCTACACAAGCAAAATCCCCCATGCCCTCCCTTCATAAACTTAGTTTCCCCACCCTGTGATTCCTGGATCATTTGTTCACTATGGTAGTCTGGAGTTTTGAGATTCAGAACAGTAATTAGCAAGAATCTGACATAGTTCACACATACATGCAAACACACACCCTTCCATCTTCATTTTTTGGGGAATATTGTGATCTGTAATCAAAGGAGTTTGCAAATCACTGGGCTAGAAGACTTGATTGACATAAATCACGGACACCTTTTGGAAGTCACTTTGGACAAATTTTTTTTTTACTTGATATATTTCTGCTCAAGGACATAGAACTGGACAATTCCTAGGAATATTTTTTGCCTTAAAATATATTACCTGCACTTTGAATTTTTTTTTCATCTGAGGACTTTATTATTGTATAGATTGTTTAGTCTTATTAAAATAGCTTTTTATTTTCAAAATATATGCAAAATATATAGTCAACATTTACTCTTGCAAAACTTTGTGTTCACATTTTCTCCCTCCCTTTCCCCCATCCCCTCCCCTAGACAGTATGTAATATATGTTAAACATTGCACTTGACATTTCTGGAATTATTTTGTGCTTACATCCTATTTCTGGTCCATATATGGCCCAATAATGATGGCAGGTCCTGGGCAGAGCTAAGAGTTACAACACCACAGAGAATGCTGTTAATTCCTGTCCAAAGCAGAGGTTATATTCTACAATATGCTCCAGTGTTTGAGAATTCTGGGAACCAAGGTTGATTATAGATAGAGGTGTTTTTAGTATTCTTTCTAATAAGCAACCTTGATCAGTAACTGAGCTTGGATACCTTCCTTGGCTCAAATTCAAATTAAAACAAGTCAGAAAGGATCAATAAGTGTCCTGCTCTATAGAACTATTTATTTCCTGCTCAACAGAACTTTGTTTCTGTTTTCATGGATCCCACATTTTTATTATAGTTTCCAAGAATTTATCACATATAGAAGTGGGACTTACTTTTCCTTTATTCTCACATGGCCAAGCTCAAAACCATATATTCTGGCAAGGGTTGGGCCTTGAAGTAATCATGACCTTGACATTCTCCCAAGAGAATATAAATTACTCGGGAAAATAGGAGTCCCCCCCTTCTTTCTCCTCCTCTGGGGATGAGTAGGTACCTAAGCTTAGAGTTGCCTTATCATTAGTTCTTTAGGGGAACCTGATGAAATCTGGTATATCCAGCCATTCTGTTATATATCTTCCTCTTTTAATTCTATCATTCCTCACTGCCATTAATCCTTCTCAGGTTCATCCTTTTTCATCTTGTCTCTATCTTTGTTTCTGTTCCCTCCACCTTCCCAGCAACCAATAGGAGAGTTGAGCTCAAGAATAACTTTACATTGGAGTTGGTGCAGATAGGGCTGGGAATATGAGGACAAAAGCTGGAGTTCCTAGGGAATTGAAGACCATTGGCAAGAATCCTAAAATAAGTCAGAGAAGAAGAGGCATGGGGAAAAATACAAAAGTACAAGGATGAAAGATTTCTCAACCTGGAGGCTGGTAAAAGGAAACAGGAGGAGAACATATTTCCATTTGGTGTTCCCAGTTCCTTGGCTCCTCATAACCATTCCCATTGTTCTCAAGCCCTCACTCCTCGTTCCTCATATATAACTATCCTCTCCTTACAATATATCCCCCCCAGCTAGTCTATCATACCTGGATTCATGCCCCATTTCTCATACTGACCTCTTTCTGGTCCATGTATGGCTCAATGATGGAGGCAGGTCCTGGGGAGAGCTAAGAGTTACATCATTGGGAAGGCTGTTAGTGCCTGTCCAAAGCAGAGGTTATACCCTACAATACACTTCAGTGTTTGAGAGTTCTGGGAACCAGGGCTGAATATAGACTGCCCAGACTCTCCCACTTAAGTCTGGAGTGTTGGGTTCTAGACTGGACTCTGGAATGGGCCCTCAAAGTGTTTCTTCCATTGCTCTGCATACTTTGACTCTAAATGGGGAGTCCAGCCCACAAGTATATGGCGGACCACAGTTCTCTCCAGATTTCTTAGAGCCCCAGAATCTTGTCTGTGTCTTTTGCCTTTGGGAAGAAGAGGATGCCTTGATAGCAATAACTTTTCTCCCATCCAACTCAGAGCCCAGCTGGTTTCTGGTGGCTGATATCCGAACTATATTAGCTCAGATGGAAAGCTCAGGAATTTCTGAGTAGAATTGAGATGGGCTGAGATCATGGGAAAGGGGAGAGGTCTCCGTACCATACAATTTAGAGTTGGAAGGGACATTAGAGGTGACCTAGGCCAACCTTATTTTCCTGATAAAGAACCACAGCCCAGGGAGGTAGAGGGACCTGCCCCAATTCACACAGGTAAGGACCAAAAATAGGGTTTAAACTAAGGTGTTCTGACTCCAAATTCAGGGCTCTGGGCTCCTGGGTCTAGTCAAAGTGGTATGGAGTTAGTGGATGGGAATCCAGGCAGACCAGGAATACAGCTTAGGTCCTGGAATTAGAGGGTGGGCAGGGTGGGGATTGATTGGGCCAGAGTAGACAGGAGGCTGGAGGAAAAGGAACGACGGGAACTCCTGAATCCAACCCAGACAGAGCAGACAGGTCAGGCAAGGGGCGGTGGCAGGGGGCAAAGGCCCGTCCCTTGTATTGGATGGGGTTGAGGACGGTTCAAGGCCAAGGCTGAATTGGGGGTAGTGTTAGGAGGCAGATGGTGGTCCCTTGACTTTAGATGGGCCTGGGGCCAGGGTCGAGGCTGGCATTGAGGCTGATGACAGGTCCAGGCCGGGACATGCCGGTCAGTAGCCCCAGCAGGCTGAGTAGGGTGGAGAGCAGCAGAAGGAAGGAAGCCGCAAAAAGCAGGGCCGGCAGCGCGCTCAAGGCCATAAGCAGCAGGGCGGGCAGGAGGTGCTTCCACATGGCGGCCACCACCGGCCAGAGCGAGCGCAGCAGGTGGCACCCCGTGGTGAAGAGAGCATGGCACAAGCCCAGGGACAGCAGCAGGTAGAGGCCCGACTCAAGCAGCCACAGGGCCCGCTGCAAGGGCACCCACCAGCAGGTCCCGGAGTACCAGGTTGACCAGCGCCTCCGAGCTCCACCTGGGCCCTCCCACCAATGCTCCCAGGCTCTCCACAGAGCCCAGTTCGGCCACTCATTTCTCAAGCCTTCTCCCGCCCCCGCTTCGTCCGTTGACCCCTCAGTCCTGGACCGCTGCATCGACCCGGTGCACCTGTGGGGGAGGAGTAAGGGGAGCGACTGTGATCCCCAGGCACCCGGTGGGGCAAACGGGGGCGCGAAAGGATCTAAGGGGAGAGCCTGGAACTGAATGAAACTACGGGGAGCAGATCACCGGGCCAAAGTAGCAAGGGAGAAAGGATCCCAAAGCATCCACCGGGAGCGGATGGACCCAAAGCGCCTGCTGGGAAATTGTCTGAGGGAGAACTGAATGATCTCCAGGTCTCTAAATTCGAAGAGGGACGAATGTACAGCTGGGGTGGGAGTCGGGAGGGAAGCAGATTATGAGGCCAAAGTAATAAGGGAGAAAGGATCCCAAAGCATCCACGGGAGCGAATGCTAAAGAGGGAGGGATCCCAAAGCGCTGGTGGGAAATTGTCTGAGGGAGAACTGAATGATCTCCAAGTCACAGAATTCGAAGAGGGATGAATCTACAGCCTCGGGGGAATAAGAGGCTGGGAAGGAGCTGATTCTAAGTAAAGAATGATCCTAAAATACCCTCTGAGGTTCCAAAGTATCCAGAGTTAGACAAGAAGTAATCCTAAAATGGTGAGTTTCCGGAGAGGATGGAGAAGAAAGGAAGGAAAAGCTAGGAAAGAAGAAGGGGAGAGAACGTTTTGGTAACGAAAACCCTGGGATGATCTTGCCTACTTGAAGGGATAGGAGGAGGAGCAGTTTCATTAGTTTCTTGGCCATAACTAGGAGGGGAGGAAGCTGAGGGAGTCAGGACCTATTGGGGCAGAGGGGCCTGTTTCCAAGGCCAACTGTGAAGAAGAAACAATTTGACCCCTGGCTGGGAGCTTGGAGAAAGCTTGGGAACAATTGTCATTAGAGGCCTGGGGACCTGCACATCTTGTTTAGAGCCTTGCCTACCTCCAAACACAGCCAGTCCAAGGTCTATAACTTGGGGATTCTCAGACTTTTTTGGAGGCAAATCTAAAGTGAAATTGTGTGTGTGTGTGTGTGTGTGTGTGTGTGTGTGTGTGTGT
>JAJPUD010002007.1:174912-186756 GCA_023553655.1 Myrmecobius fasciatus
AGAGAGAGAGAGAGGAAGGGAGGGAGAGAGGGAGAGAGAGAGAGAGATGGGGGAGGTGGAGGAGGCGGGAAGGGAGCAAGGGAAAGAAAATTTGGATAAGAAAGGAGAATTTGGACAGAAAGTAAAAACTTTTAAGTCCAGGGCAAAGATTTCCTGGTTCTTTCTCTGAGGCAGGAGCTCATGAAGCTTGAGAAGCTAAAACAAAGTATTTGCAGAAGCTTGGAACCAGCTCCCAGAAGACTGGGAAAGTAGGTAAAGACAGAAAGTAGGTGTTAGAGAGGGGGAGGAAGGAAGTGTAGACTGAGTTTAATATTTAGCCATTGTCTATGCTTCTCAATATAGGTTTACTCCTTGATGGAATACTTATCAGATTCCAATTGGACTTTGTTCCCTGAAAGGTCAGAATGTGGGGAAAACCCAAGGATCCAGGACAAACTCCCCACTAAATGTTCTTCCATGGATTCCATCCATGGCATGTTGGGCTCCTAGAAACTGATTAAACTGCTCTAGGAAAGCAAGTAGATTCTGGGATACTAGCATTTCATTACTGAAGTTGAGATAGAAGAGAATAAGGAAGAAAATAAGGGAAGGTTTTGGCAGGGGGTGGGGAAACACAGGGGAGGGTAGATGAAAGAATGAATCAAAGAATAGAATGGAAAAGAAGGGGTCAGGCGATATGAGAGTTAGGGAAGTGGTACCAGGAGGAAATAGTAGAGATGTACCAGAGAGTGAACAAGAGAAGGAAAGGGAGAAGAAAGGAGGCAAATCAAGAGAACAGAAGCATGAACCTGAGAAGGAAACAGAAAATAGGGTTGGGAAGGGAACAGAATCATAGAACATAAGAACTAGAAGGAGCTTCAGGGGGGCCTCATCCAAACTGTCTCTGAACAATAAATAATTACTTCTCTTTACAAGATCCCTGATAAATGGCCATCCATTCAATCTTTGCTTGAAGACTTCTGATTAGGACCTACCATACTTCCTGAGGCAGTAAGTTCCACATTTGGATAGCTCTGATTTTAGGAAGTCTTTTTTTTATATTGAGCCTCAATAAACCTGTGATTTCTACCCATTGTTTCTCATTTTGGGGTTAAGCAGACAAATCAAATGCCAGTTTTACATGACTGCTTTTCAAATAAAGTTAGCTATTTCCATTCTTCCTAAGCCCTATCTTCTTCTGTCTTCACCATTTCCTTAGACTAGTCCTCTTATGTTTCAAAACCCTTTATCACACTGGAAATCCTCCACTTCATGTTCTCTAAACTTAGCCATACTGGATGAATCTCTGCTCACTCTAATGTGGTCCTCTCTCCAATTGTCCATATTACAATCTATCTATATCTATTTATCCTATATGACTTGTATGTACCTTCCCATTAGTTCTTCCCAGGTAGTCTACTCAATACACTAGGGGGAGGGAGCTCTTCCTTTAGCTATTGTGACGTGTGCATAGCAATGAAGTAAACAGATTATCCATTTTTATGATTGGACCAATCCACCAACCTTTCTATTTATACATCTCTCTTATGATATCCTTTATATCACTTCTCATTTTAATTTTAATTTTTAACTTTTATTGATGTACTTTTTCTTTTTTTTTTGCATCCCTATTACTTCTCAATGATTCCAGCTTCCCAACAGACACTTCTGTTGTTAAAAAATTTAATTATAATCATGCAAAACAAATCTACTCATTGGCAATGTAAAAATGTATGTTATATGTCCTGGACCTATATATTGTCTTCCTTGTTTCCACTGGGAGACAGGTAGCATACTTTACATATAATCACCTAAAAGCACAATAGGTCACTTCATTGATCAATGTTCTGAAATCTCTCAGTGTTATTTTCTATTACTATTCTGATGATGATGTATGTTTTTTTCCTGGATCTACTTACTTTGGTCTGAATCTTATAAATCTTCATATCATGTTTGATAGCACAATCATACTCTCCTACATGAATATACCACAATCTATTAATCTATTCTCCAATCAATGGACCTGGACTTCCCAGTTCTTATTAAAGTTACATACAGGGGGCAGCTAGGTGGTGCAGTGGTTAGAGCACCAGCCCTGAAGTCAGGAGGACCTGAGTTCAAATATGAGCTCAGACACTTCCTAGCTGTGTGACCCTGAGCAAGTCACTTAACCCTAATTGCCTCAGCAAAAACAAAACAAAAAATAAAGTTACATACAAAGACTCCTCTGTCTTTGGCATCTTTTTGTCATACGACTAATAGTAATGTCACTGAATCTAAGGATATACACAACTTAGTCACTCTTTTAGTTTAATTCCAAATTGTTTTCCAGAATGGTTGAACTGATTCAAAATTCCAACTACATTCATAGCTTGTCTTCCCACAGTCCCTCTAACTTAGCATTTTTATCTTTTGCCATCTTTGCCAATCCAATGGATATGAGATGAAAACTCAAGAGTTGTTTTTTTTTTCTGCTACTTCTAAGCAATTTCTCATTCATAATAACATATTATGAATTATTCCTCAAAACTACATTGCTTGTCAATACCTTTCATAAAATGTGGTAACCCAGAACTGAATGCAGTCATCACAGATGTAGTCTGTGATGAATGAAAAGAGGAATAACTGATCCATTCTTCCTTTAATGCAGTCTAAGACAGCTTAACTATTCTCAGCTCCATCTTCTTCTTTTAAGCTCTCTATACAGAATTGTCATTTATGTCTAGAATACACTCCTGTCCTTGTTCTCCATCTCTTAGAATCTTTAGTTTCCTCTTCAAAGGTCATTTTAAGTGTCACAAGCTACATAGACCATTTGCTGTTTCTTCAGGTTATGATTGTTCTCTTTCTCTTCAGATTTCATTGTATTTACATATTGTATCCATCCCTTACACTAAAGTAGTAGCTTTTTTTTTTAATTTCTGCCTAGGTTTCCCCAACACCTTGCCACACACAGTAAGTTTCTTAATAAGTATTTGTTGCCATAACTTTTGACATATTTTTGATTATAAAACCACTAACATCCCCAGGCCTTTTCAACAACAACAACAACACCACCACCACACACACACACACACACACACTTGTGTTATCTAGCCTTGGGAGTACATGGTAGACATGAACAAGACAAATGCCATTATAAAAGAGAAACTGCATGAGTGGATGCATAAAAGGTGTCACAAGAGAAACATGCAATTGGAGGCTAGGGAGGTCTGCAAGAGACAGGACTCCTAGAAAATCAAAATGCCTGGAAGCCTAAATTCAGTTTTTCAGAATTAAAAACTAGAGTGAGTCCATAGCTCTTCTGAAGAGTGCAGATTAGGTTTAGGATGAGCCCATTTTTGTGAGAGATGTGTCCACCCTCAAGACAAGAGAGTCATCCAGTCATTCTTTTAATATGTATGCCTTCTTCTTTCCTCTGGCATTGCTACCACCATAGTATTGGCTCATATTACCTCATGCCTGGATTATTGCAATAATCTATTGGCTTTCTATCATATCTAGAAGCAACCACAAAAATAGTCCTTTGGCATTCAAAGCCCTTTAAACCTACTCCCTAGCACTTTTCCAGTAGTCTTACAATTTACACCCTAAGGACTTGCATGAACTGATGCTGAGTGAAACAAGCAGAACCAGGAGATCATTATACACAGCAACAACAGTATTACATGATGATCAATTCTGATGGACATGGCTCTCTGCAACAAAGAATTGTCTCAAACCAGTTCCAATTGTTCACTGAAGAAAACCATATACACCCTGAGAGAGGGATATGAAATATGGACCACAACGTAACATTTTCATGATCTCTATTGATATTTGCTTGCATTATGTTGCCTTTCTCTGATTTTCTTTTTTTCTTGTAGATAGGATTTTTCTTGCATAACTTGTCAAGCATTTCAACATTATTAACATGTAGTGGACTTCCTGCCATCTAGGGGAGGAGAGGGGACTGGGGGTAAAATTTGTAATGGAAAGCTTTGTAAAGATCAATGCTGGGGAACTACCCATACATATGTTATACAAATAAAAAGCTTTAATAAAAAAATTTACACCCTAAGCCTGTAAATTCTAAGATAATTGTACCCCCTTTTGATCCAATATGGCCTCCTGGCTATTCCACTCCCAGCTATCAGAAGAGATACTCCATCTCTTGGCTCCAGGCATTTTTCTCTTGACTGCATTCTATTCTCTGGAATATTCTCCTTCCTCTTCTCATCTCAGCTTCCTTGGTTTCCTTTAAATCTCAGCTAAAATCTTAGCTTCTACAAAAAATCTTCCCACATCTCCCTTAATTTTCAGTTATTTCTTTTTTATAATGTTCATAGTTTGTTTGTACATATTTATTTGCCTGTGATCTGCCCCGTTAAATTGTGCACTCCCTAAGGGGAAGGACTGTTTTTTGCCTTTCTTTAATATCCATAGATAGCTCAGAGCTATGCTTAATTAATGCTTACTGAGTGACTGGTGACAAACTCAAGAGCCATACCTATCTGGACAAAGATGACAGGGAAATACTGACCAGGGTCAAGCCCTAGTCCCATAGCCATCTTCCTACAAATGCTGTTAGACACACAGACTCTATCTAATTCTTTATCCCTCCAGAGTCCAGATTATTATCAAAAACTAACTAAATAAAATTTAACACAAAAGAGAAATGTATAACTGGGGAAAAGATGAGCCTGTCTCATAGTCAAGGTGAGGGAAAACATATGGCCACTGATATTATTATACTATTAGTATACAGGTAATGTCAAGAGAATGAGAACTCAGGGATTTCCTGGCACTTTGGGTGGTTCTGCTGGAGTGGGTTTTTGTGAGGACATGGGGATATGAGTTAGCGAACATGGGAAACGATAGACCCACATGGGTGATTTGTGATCCACACCAGTGGAGTCCCCTTGGGAGACTACCCATGTTGATGAGAATGGATTCATTAGCAATCTAGCTATTATTCACCTATCCTATACTAAAGAAGCTGATGTTTTGAACCTAAAGTGTAGAACTTTATGTTTATTCTTATTAAATTTCTTCTGTGTAGATCTGGCCCTACATTTTTTGACCTGCTTGGAGCCTTTTGGGTCCTGACTTTCATCCACAGTTAGCTATCCCCTGAAGCTTCATATTATCAGACTTGATAAAAATATTTTTTTTTGCTAAGGCAATTGGGGTTAAGTGACTTGCCCAGGGTCGATAAAAATATTAAATAGCCTAGATTTCTAGGACATTTAGTTAGAGTGCTCACCTAAAGTCAATAACGACTGTTTAAGGGCTAAAGTTTCCCCTTTTTCAATTCTGACCATTTCATCATCTAACTCTTGTCTTTCCCTGTTGGTTCAAGGGGTTGCATAAGAGACTTTGTTAAATGTTTTGCTGGAAACTAGATCTACCTACATATCTACAGCATTCCTCTGGTCTAAAGGGGAAGGGACAAAAGTCAAAGCAGGACCATGGACTGGAAGACAATAGTGAGAGAATGAGGGAGGAAATAGAAAATAGATAAAAAGACAGTGGCGAAGAGAAAAGAGAGGGGAAAAGACCATAGAGAGGATGGGAAGGGAGCAATACACCAGGACCAAGGTGGGGCTAGACTCACCTCCCAGCAGAACAGCCTTGGTCATGTCGCCACCGCCAGCTCCCTATACAGAGCTGGGAAGGAACCCTTGCAGCCTGGCTCCTGGTATCCCTACCTCCACACTACCCCAGGGGCCCCATTGTGACCCGAGCTTTGGGGGAGGGGTAGGACAGAGCCAGAGAGAACAGAGCTCACTGGACTCCGGAGTTCAGATTTCTTTTCTTATCTGGGGCCCAGGGACTAGTACCCTTTGGCAAATACAAAATAAAACAAAGAAAGGGTATATTAAAAAAAATTAGTTAAAGTCTTTTGCCAATGAAGGTATTGTCAGGAACTTCTAGACTGAAGTTCTTTGGGCCAAGATCTAGCTTAGTACTGTAATGATTCTGTTGAGATTCAGAAAGGGGACCCCAAAAGGCTGGGGTAGCAGACCGGTGTCGCAAGGTATCTCAAAAGAATTTGCAGGCTTGAACCCATCTCCAAGTCAAGGGGCAAAGTTTATTGTAATTGTAACGGAGATTAAAGGGGACTAAGTTCCAAAAAGATTTAATAAAGAACCAAGAGAAAGAAGATAAATTTATAAGACAAAATAAGAGAGACCAGAGCTTCATGCTACTTATTTGCTAATTTTGTAGCTTGTAGGTGGTCTATTTACTATTGTCTCAGGAACTTGGTTATTACTGAGCAACAGATTACCTATCTGACTGTAATGTTCACAGAACTATCTGTCCTAAGGCCAGAAGACTTTAGAATCTGAGACAGATTGTTCAAACAATAGCACTCTAAGGTCAGAAGACCTCAGGATTACTGCCATATTTCCCTTAGAAACTGTACCCTATCAATTCCTCTGGGCCTCAGTTTCCCCCTTTGTAAAATTAAAATTTTAAATTGGACTAGAATTCTAAGCTTCTTTCTATCTCTGATTTTGTATTTTCCAAGAAAGGTAATGTCAACCCAATTTCCCTCTTTCCCTTAATTCCCTTTCTAAACACTTCCTGGCCAAAAAGCCTGCCTGAAGTCTGAGCTACATCATTCTTGATTTAGACAGTATGCAAAAAATGAAGCTGCCATAGAATTATCTCTCCAGATCCTCCTCAGCTCATAAACCAGGGCCAATATTGTCTCAGGCTTCTGCATCAAACTGTTCTCCCTAACCATCCATTCCTCAGACTTTCCCAACTAGGGATAAGGTTAATGGGGACTATACCTTCTGAACCATGATCCATGGCCCCAAAGTCTTAGACCCTTAAAATTCATGAAATAATTTTACTTATTCAGTGTACTGCCAAATCCCTTTGCCTCTCCTACTCTGTTTGTTCCTCTATAAAATGAGAGAGTTGGACCAAATGATCTCTAAAGGTTTTCAAATTCTAAATCCTAAAGCTCTAATTGTATAGCAGAAAGGATCAAATAGCTTCCTTGCAGCATCATTGGAGTTAGACCCTTATCTAAAAGTCCAAAGTTTAGGCTACTGATGAGTAGACTAAAGTCCACTGTGACTCCAGAAGCTTTAGTTCTCAAACCCTGGGACCTGGAACTAATTTGGGGCCTTCTTTCCAGGCCATTCACCCCAGGATGGTCTAGAGGGGAACTGGAAAGGAAATTCAGAGGCAGAATTTGGGCAATCCTCGTGTATTTTGGTGAGGAGGCTCTTATAGCCTTCTGGTTTCCAGAGAACAGAGGGCTTTGTTTCAGGCCAGTGCCTGTAAGCTGACTATAAGGCTAAAGATACTGAAAGGCATCAGAGCCCCAAAGATGAGGCCTAGGCCTGTGAAGAGCAGGAATCCATCCAAAATTTGGCTCAGGACAGGTGGGAACAGTGGTTCTTGCAAATGGGGGCCTTCACCACCTGCTCCTGGGCCAAGAGGTCTAAAAGTTGGTCTTTGAGGCAGAGGCAAGTTCTGGGGCCTAAAAGGAAAGGAAACCCAAAGTGAGACTGAAGTCAGAGCACAAGGTCCCAGAAATTTGGGTGAACTGAGGCAGAGACACTCAGGATCCAGCCCCCTTACCCATGCAAAAGATCAAAGGTCAGGAAACTCAACATCAGAAACAGCAGCAAGAGCATCATGGCTGGACCAGCCAGGGCCAGGACCAGACGAGCACCGAGTCCTAGTATACCAAGGCCCAGGGCCCCATCCAAGAATGTGAGTGAATTCCTCAAAGGTGCTCCATGGCCCTCCAAAAGCTCAGGACCCTCGCCAGCTTCCAGGCTCCGGCCCCCAGCTGGACCCATTCGATCTGTATTGACAGGGATCCTGGGGAAAGAGAGAAAGAATGGGTAAGGGAGGATGAATACAAAAGAATTCCATTTTTTAAAAGATGTAAAGAAGTTGAAAATCCAAAAGAACAAAGAACTAGGGAAAATTTTAAGATAAGACAAGTCAGGCATTCTTATCTATGTTGAGGAAAAGAGGAAATTCAGAAGAATGGAACAATAAAAGACAAGAGAAGGAAAAACTACTCAATTCCTATTTTGCTTCTTTTTTCCCTACCAAAAAGAATGATCTTTGGTGTGGAATAGATCAAAATAAAGGAATAGAGATAGGAATATGAGGATGGGAAGAGAGAAATGGAGGTGTAAGAGATGGGAAAATAAGGTAAGGGAGACAACAATTTAATTCAGTAGAAAAATACAGATAGAGCATCTACCATATACAAAATGCTGCACTAAGCCCTGGTGAGAAAACATATGCCCTGCCCTCAAGAAGCTTATAATCTTTTTAAAAATTTATTTTTAACATTCATTTTTTAAAATTTTATTTTCAAAATTTTCCCTTCTTCCTGACTATCCCTCACTCATTAGGAAGACAATATGACATCAATTCTACATGTGGAATCATGCAAAACATTTTAAAAAATTAAAATAAAATACAAAATAAGTCTGTTTCCATATTAGCCAGGTTTAAAAAAAAGAAAGAAAAGGAATCAACATGAAACAAGTGAAAAAAAAGTATGCTTCCATCTGTACTCAGAGTTTATCAGATCTGTAGAGAGCATTTTTCATCATGGGTCCAAGAAGCTAACAATAAAATATGGAAATAGAAAACATTCACATATAACCATGGTCAAAGGGAGGAGGAGATAAAAGACCTTAGAAGTCCAGGCAAAGTGACATGACAAATATGATGAAAAAGAAATCATTTTCCTAGGGATGAAGAGGAAGAGATTATGAAGGAGGTGGTCTAAGAGTTGGGTTTTATAGGAGAAAATTGGTTGAGGTGGTGAAGGGCAACACAGATTTGGGGAATGGCCACTCTAGGCAGAGAAGATAAATGGAGCAAAAGTATAGAACATTGGGGAAGGGCTAGATGTAATCAGGGAAAGCTAGTGGTCCAATTTGCCTGAAACACAGAGTATGGGATGGGGAATAGTATCAAAAAAGACTGGAAAGATGTTTTGGAGCCAGATTATAGAATATTGAAAACTGCAGTCAGAAATGTATGCCCTACTTGGAGAAAATGAGAAGCTACTAAAGATTTGGGGACAAGGGAATGACCTGATGAGACTAGTACACTAGAAATATGATTGTGGTAGCTCTGTGAAGGATAGACTGGAGAGGGAGAGAGTAGAGACAAGTCATATAGTAGGAATGAAGATTTGAACTAGGGAGTGTGAGTGAAGAGAAGAGATTATTTCTCAAATATAGAGAGGAGTCAAATCTATAAAAATTACAAATCATTCCCCAACTGATAAATAGTCCAATGATATGAACAGGCAGCTTTCAAATAAAGAAATCAAAGCCATCTATAGTCAAATGAAAAAAAAATGCTCTCACTATTGATTAGAGGAATGCAAATTAAAGCAACTCTGAAGTGTTACCTCACACCTCTCATATTAGTTAATATGACAAAAGAGGAAAATGTTGGGGGCCTTCCTTGCATTCTTCTGCTTTACTTTTTTCTTTTAAATTACACACACACAAACATTTTTTTTCAAATAGCACAAAAAGCTGACTTCTCATCCTTCCATCTCACCCTACTTCCAACTTGACAACTAAAAAAAAATCCAATCTTGTTACAAATACCTATAGTCAATCAAATTTCTACATTGGCCAAGTCCAAAAAATAGGTCTTATTCTGCACTCAAATACTTCACCTCTTTATCAGGAGGTAAAAAGCATCTGTTATCATTAGTACTTTAGAATTGTGATTGGCAATTGGTCTGATCACAGTTCCTAATTCTTTTAAACTTCTTTGCTGTTACCATATTGTTGTCATCATATAAATTGTTTTCCTGGTTTTGTTCATTTCACTCAGCATAAGATCATACAAGTCTTTCTAGATTTCTCTGAAACCATTTGATTTTTCATTTCTTAAAAGCAATAATATTCCATCACATTTATATACGATAATTTGTTCAGCCATTCCTCAATTTGTAGGAACCCCCTCAGATTCCTGTTCTTTGTTCCCTCAAAAGAGGTATATTTTTGGTACATCCTCAGAACTGCTTTTGCTTAGGAATAATCCCTCCCTTAATCTCCCTTCTCCCTAAATTCTCCCCTTTCCTTCCTATTTTTTGTTGATAAAATTTCTCTACTTAACTCTGCATATTTTCTTCCTTTAATCAGTTCTGATGAAAGAGGCTGAAGTATAGATAGTTGTTTGTGTAACCTAATTATGTGTGATAATTTTTCCTAACCTTTTCCTCTTCCACCCCTTTTTTCCCTCTTTTTTTTTCTATTCTTCTCTTAAGATCACCAAAATGTAACACAGCCACTTCAGGACTTGTCTAATTAGACTCCCTATTTTTTTTGAGTTTTTTACTCAAACTTTGTTTTTCTGTGTGGCATTTTTGTAGATATTTTGGAGTCATTCCCTCTGGATTTATATCTTGAGCACCTTTATCACCATTATACCAGCTCATTATGACAGGATTATTTTTTGTTGCTTTTTTGCCCATTCTTCCAGCCTATTTTCTGACTTAAGATTTGATATTAGAGCTGGGACCTGCCACACTTCTGCAGGGAAGGTCTAGGTTGGTTCTGTTGCTGCTTTCTTGGGGGCATGGAGGCTTGTGTTATTCCAGGATCTCAGAGACAGGCTGCAGACCTGAAAGCTTTCAATGCTACCAAAGTGGTTTAATCTGGGACAAAGTTTATCACACACACCCCCCAACATACACACATACACACCTGAGCTCTGCATCTTCCTGACCTGAGTTTGGATCTGTGCAACAGTAGATTGCTGCTAGATTCAACCATTACCAGCCAGTTGGGAAGCACTGTTGGTTTACAATGGCAGAATTGTCAGCCTTCTCTTTGGCTTGGGATTCCTGCTCCAGTTATTCCTCTGTCTGCCCTCATTCTGTGACCCAGAACTGGGTAGTGGGTGACAAAGGAAAAATTTGGTCCCTATGACAGTGACCCAGTATGGGTCTAGTAGTGCTCTGATAAGTCTGGAGCCTTCTCTTACCCTGGTACACAGCCTCCCCCTGGAAACCATGACCCAGTCAGTCCTTAGCAACCATAGACCTCTGTGTTTTGTCTCCTTATCCCAATCTGGGATGGAGAAAGAACTCACTGTGATTTTTCCATCAGGATCCAGTCAGGTACATTTTCTAGATCTGTTTGGAGAATTTGTGGACAAGGGTTCCCCTTCATTACTTCTTGATAGGTCACCATCATGCATCTCCATGCATTTTGGATAACAATGGAACACTTGAGAGAGTAGAGAGTTGGGGCAGAGTTTGAGGAGAAGGTTAGAGTTTAAGATTGAGTTTGATCTGCCACAAGAACATCCTTGTGGAAAATGTCCAAAAGGAAGAGACATATAACTAGGGTATGGTGACTGAGATTTTGCCCCATGGTGCAAATTATTAGAGGGCACTGAAAACATTTACAATCATTCAGGAACATAGAAACAATGATACTTAGTATTTTGTTAGTAAGAATCATGATTTAAAATAATTGTTACCACATAGCCTCTTTCTCCAGCTTCCTAGCTCTTATTGCAGCTCAGGTAAACATCCCCTGCAGGCAGTGGTCTGTTCAGCAGTAACTTCTTAGTATCCTAGGTCTGTTCCCTGACAATCAAATTTATCTTAAAAAGCTGATTTGATGTTATGTTACTTCATAACACTTTCCCAAGGCAAAAATTGCTAGTAATGTCTCTGCCAGCAGGACTGGAGCTCAGGGGAGCTATCAGGGATGACAGTATAGATATGGGTATCATCTGCACAAATATATATTACATACACAGAGACAGTCATAATGGAGCTACAGAAGTAGACAAAAGTGTTAAGGGAGAGAGAGAGAGAGAGAGAGAGAGAGAGAGAGAGAGAGAGAGAGAGAG